>CAUYRT010080050.1:0-61620 GCA_963574885.1 Lepilemur ruficaudatus | reverse complement strand
GGAGGCTGAGGCAGGAGGATCGCCTGAGCCTAGGAGTTTGAGGTTGCTGTGAGCTAGGCTGATGCCACGGCACTCTAGCCCGGGCAACAGAGTGAGACTCTGTCTCAAAAAAAAAAAAAAGAAAAAAGAAAACAAACCTTTCTATTTCCTGTTAACATTTCCACCAAGGGGGGTTTCTCTTGCTTATTTTTGACTATAAGAAAAGTCCATCCTTTAAGTAGAGAGTATTTTACTCTCTAACCTAATTTCATATAAAATACCTGATCAATAGTAATGATGTATTTATTTAAACAGTGAACATTCATGATCCATCATTGTGAAAACTGTTAGCATACTTAGTAGTGAACAGATAAGACAAATTCAATATAATTCCAGTTGTTTGTGGAGATTAAGTTAAGATGCAGTTAACATCCTCATTCTCCTATGAATCCCGAACATGATAATGCTATTCAAACAGTTCACATTTTTGATAGGATCTTAATAACTCAGGATAGGGTTCTATACCTCAAGATAGCAAAACAAATTAGCAAAACAGCGTAGTTATTAGTGAGGAGACTGCCTAAAGGATCTCGAAGATTTTCTCATCTTTTCTTGTCTATTTGGAAACATTGTAAGGAAACTTGGATAGTCCTCACCAGACCTGCCGCGATTTTTCAGATTGGGGCCTCAGTGACATGCTTCTGTTACAGTTTCTTGCCAGCCTTCCTAACTAGGTATCCACTCTCACTCCATCTTCCCAGAGTTACTCACTGGTAAAGGTAGCATCCTTAAGTTCATTTGGGGGAGATAGAGGAGGGTTTCCCCCTGTCCCAAAGAATATTTTTTTAATCAGAAGACCTTGAAAAGGGGCATAAAACTTTGGACAACTTAATTTCTTGGCCATGTTAATTAACAGTTGCTAGGCGTGGTTTTTAATGTCGTGTGCATTTGCATCTTTCTTCTGAATGCCTTTCTCTCTCCTACCTTACTCTGCCTCTTTAATGGAGTATTTTTGTTGGAGTTGGAACTCCGTGCCTTATGTGCTCACTCAGTATTCCTTTGGCCACTTGTTTACTCTGTTTGTATGTGTTCAGATTGTGTCAAATGCTGGCAAACCTCTAAGATTGTTAAGAAAATGCTTAAAAGTTGATTTGTCATAGTGCAAATTCATAATAAAATGTCTTAATGTTATTTGGCCATGTAGTACATAGGAACAGAAAAATAAAGTCATTTTTGTAACTTAAAATTGAGATTTGTGTCTTTCTTACTCATTTTTAGAAATCTTATCTTCTGCATTTCTTAAACTGTAACTAAGTCCCCCTACGCTCTGCAGGAAATAGGCTGCCTTCATTCTTCCACTTTGTGTTGAGTTAATTTCTGTAATTGTGACTAATTATTTCCTTCCTTAATTCACTGTACTGTATCTACCTAAGGTGCCCCTGGAGTTTCATTTGGGGTGATTAGTGCTTAAATATGTAATCTGGAGTGCAAGTTCTGTGCATTTGCCAGGTCAGTTTGTAAAATGGCTGTCCAGCTCAGCTTTCAGCAAATACTCTGATGGTAATGACTGTGGTCGCTTACAGGAGTCAGAATGGTCCTGCACAGCGAGGCGGCCTCGCCTAATTAACCACATTCACTGCAGGCTTTGGGAAGCCTCCACAAGAAAACTTCATGTACCACTTAAGCATAAGAACATTGCAATTCATAATTTTCAGAGCTAAATTGACACTTCACGTATTTTTCTAACAGTGGTTATTTTATTAATAGTCAATTCTCTGGAGCAGGATGATTGAGATGAGGAAGGATTGTGAGTGTGATGGGAGAGGTCGTGGGGATGTGTGTGTGAGAAATGTAGACAAGATTATGGCAGAGCTCTGGAGAAATTTTGGAGACAAGCTCTGGGGAATGCAACAGATGAGAGCATCTGGTGATGTCATGTGAGGAAAAGACTGCCCACTGCCCCCTCCATGCTCTCATCTTCCAGTCCTTTCGTTCATAGAGAATATTGAGATAAACTCTGACATTAAATAAGTTGATTCTGTTATTTGTTATTGTTGATTAGCAAGATAAGCATCTGGTTTGAGTGCAGAAGTAAATGCATAAGATCGAAGTCATTACAGTTAGTTTGCAACTTAGTACGGTGATAGCACAAGACCTGCATGTTTCTTAATTTAAATTGGAATGTCATCCTAAATATTCAGTTAGGAAAAAAATGAAAAGCTGTTCATTAGCCACATTGTTTTGTGTGGAGCTGTGTGTAAATCCTTGAATACAGGTTATACTTTAGATTTCATATTTAAACACCTTTGAACACAGCAAGTTGCAAATAAACATATGATCAGGAATATTCCAAGTGACAGAGTATTTTCAAAGTATGAATAGTTTATATATAAGATGGGTAACGATATTATCAAACATCTAAACCAAATTGGCCATTCAGATTATTTTGATTCAGGGATTTTTCTGTTATAATGTTTGTGTACAAGTAGAGGATGGACTTTTTCTTTTTTTTTTTTGAGACTTCACCCAGGCTAGAGTGCCGTGGCGTCAGCCTAGCCCACAGCAACTTCAAACTTCTGAACTCGAGTGATACTCCTGCCTCAGCCTCCCAAGTGGCTAGGACTACAGATACACACCACCACACCTGGCTAATTTTTTTCTATTTTTGGTAGAGATGGGGCCTCACTCTCGCTCAGGCTGGTCTCGAACTCCTGACCTCAAGCAATCCTCCCACCTCAGCCTCCCAAAGTGCTAGGATTATAGATATGAGCCACTGTGCCCAGCCAGAGGATGGACTTTCTCTTGTTTATTTTTTTAATCCTTTAAGGAATTAATTTTATTTCAACTCAAGTTACATCTAGACATATACCATTTTTAAAAAGTGTTTGGTCCAATTCTTATTGTAAGTCTCAGGTAATATAGATATTGGAAAAAGTGACACAAAAGAGGCAATCTGTAGGTTTTACGTATTTTTTCTCTTCCATAGTTCTGCTAATAAAAAAAAAATCAATTTTCCAGAAGTGATTCTGATATGGCAAAAAAAGAAAAAAAAAAAGATTATAACATTTCTTCCCTTTGGATTGGGAAGGCTCTTGAGATTCCATTATAATTCACATGGATTATGTGTGATAATTTTGTTACAATCATACTCTAACATTTGGACAGCTTTGAACCTCTTTCTTAGGTTGATTTAGTACAAGAATATTTAAAACCAATGCAAAGACATGAAGATGTACTCACTGTGTATTTGAGAAATATCCTACTTTCTATCTCTATGACTAAAAAAAAACAAAAACAAAAAGAGAAATAAATGTTTATGAAATAGTTGATGAGTCTCATTTGTGCCTATCGAGTTGAATGTATAAATTATATTTCTTAGCGATTTAAGTTTCTTTACGAAAAGTACTTTATGGAGTAGCCAAGCTCAACAAAAATCTGCAAGGCCATGTAAACAATGATCTCTAAATGGAAACCAATTTTATTTCTTGCGCGGGGTGTTTTCTATGAGCCTTTCTAACAGGATGTCAATTTGTTAAAAATTAAAAAACCATTTTTTCTTAACTCTCCCCTTGTTCTAGCCTCTGGAGTCATGACTCATAAACTTTCCTAGTAGGCACACTCTAAGCCTTAACAATATTGGCATGCTAACAGACGGTAGTTTTATGCATCCAGAAACAAAGACAGGATGTTGACAGCCTTTGTTTTAGTGAGGAAGTATTTAAATGAATTCATACTTGTGAAATTAAAAACTAGAGATTCAGTTTCAGTCAAAACAACTCAATCTAAACATTTAGCTATATAGGTATTTTAAGTCCAGGTAATCTCTCAGAGAAACTGTGAATTCATGTCAAATGAGAAAGACAAAAATGCCAAAGGGATTAAATACCTGATTTATATAAAATAAGGCTATTATTTGTTGGGGAGGTAGTAGGGACATGGAGCTTAGTAGGCAGCCTCCTGATAAAGGATGCTTAATGCACTTTCTAAAATTCAGGATGGTGGAAAGTAATTTGGAGATATCTCAAAGAACTAAAAATAGAAATACCATTTGAACCAACAATCTCACTACTAGGCATCTACTCAAAAGAAAAAAAGACATTCTATGATAAAGACATCTGCACTCAAATGTTTATGGCAACACAATTCACAATTGCAAAGATGTGGAAACAGCCCAAGTGCCCATCAATACATGAGTGGGTTAATAAAACGTGTTATATATATACCATGGAGTTCTACTCAGCCACAAAAAACAATGGTGAACTAGCACCTCTTATATTATCCTGGAATAGAGCTGGAGCCCATCCTTCAAAGTGAAGTATCACAGGAATGAAAAAACAAGCACCACATGTACTCGCCATCAAATTGGTACTAACTGATCAACACCTAGGTGCTCACATGGAAGTAATATTCATCGGGTGCCGAGCAGGTGGGGGGGGTGAGGATGGGCAAACTCACAACCAATGAGTGAGGAGTGCACTGGGATGGGGGAAGGGCACACTTGCAACTCTGGCTTGGGCGATGCAAAGGCATTATATGTAACCAAAATGTTTGTACCCCATAATATTCTGAAATTTTAAAAAATATATATGCAAAGCTAAGAGGGAAAAAAAAAAGAAAGCTAAAAGAAAAAAATTAAATTAAAAAAATAAAATAAAATTCAGGATGATCTGTTGCCCTTCAAATTCTACCGACATTAAAATCATCAAATTTCAAGTATAGCAAACCAGTTAGGTAAACTATTTTCCAGTAACTTTCCCTAACTCAGAAACTGCTAGTGACTATTAAGTGACTTAATTATAAATCTCATGAAGAAACTATATCAAAAATACCAGAAAGTTGACTCCAAAATCTTATGGTAAATACTGATAATGACATTCTTAACAGCACTGCACTACATACTATACTATGGTAAACAAGTGCAAGGTAAAAGTTGCATTCTAGGTTGTTTTAACACGTTTAGAATCATATATTTTTTCCTTATGTGTACAGGGAGGAAAAAAAATTATAGAAAAATTTATCCAGAACTCTATAAATGCTTTAAATAGGCTCAACAATAAAAAAAAAAAAAGTTATACTTACTTTATATGTTTTGATCAGACAGGGACACATAGAGTGTTAGCTATTTATAGAAATGCCCCTTCTACCTTCAGTTCTGTCCACCCAAATTCAATTTAGGGCCCTGCTTGTATTAAAATTCCTAAGACTTTCTAAAAAGGTTTTAAGACTTATCCAGAATTTTTCTCTAACACTTTCTACCTGCCTCTTTAATTAGGACACTTACCACTTGCATTATGGTTATTTTAGGACCTATTGTATCTCTCCTTTTTGGAGGCCCAAGGAGTGCAGAAACCAAGATTTATTTATCTTTGTGTTTCCCTTCGGTGCGTACCATTGTGACTTGTACCAAGCGGGCTCTGAAAAATATACTGCTAAATCAATCAAGAGGCCTGACACTATTAATCGAGAGCCTTGGAATGTGAAAGGCCATCACCCTGTTCAAATCTGCTCTTCGGCGTATGAGTGTCTCAGGGCTGCCATGACTAAGTACCACAAACTGAGTGGCTTAAGCAGAAATTCATTGTCTCAGTTCTAAGCCAAGATGTTTGTGGCAGGGTTGGTTACTTCTGAGGGCTGTGTGGAAGAGTTTATTCTATTCCTGTCTCCTATCTTCTGGTGGTTTGCTGGCAATCTTTGATGAGCCTTGATTTGTAGATGAATTACCCCATCTCTGCCTCCATCTTCATACAGAGTTCTCCCAGTATGTATCTATATCCATGTTCAAATTTCCCCATTTTATTAATATGAGGACACAGTCATGTTGGATGAGGAACCACCCAAATGACTTCATGTTAACTTGATGATCTGCAAAGACCTTATTTCCAAATAAGATCACACTCGTGGGTACTGGGAGTCAGGACTTCAACATCTTTTGGGGGGACAAAATTCAATCCCTAATACTGGGCAAGATATTTCTCTCTCTTGATAAAGCTATTATATTCTAGGTTTATTAGAAACAGAGAATTTAGAGCCCTTGAAGATTAGTTAGCCCAGATGTTTTCAAATAGTGTTCCAAGAAGCTCTAAGAAACTCTCCAACAAAGTATCTCGGGAGGAGTCAGGGAATGGCTAGGGCTCCTGCTTTTACATCTGTGCCAATTACCATTTCCATGTGACAAACCAGACCAAAGCTTAGTGGTGTAAAGCAACTATTTCATGACATTCAGATTCTCTAGGTAAGGAATTTGGACAGGGCGCAGCAAAAACAGCTTACTTACCCTCTATGGTGTCTGGGACTGTGGGTGGAAAGACCTAATGGCGGGAAACTAGAATCATCTGGAGGCGTCTTCACTCCCGTGTCTAGCAGTTGATTCTAGCTGTTGGTTGGAACCTCAGCTGGGGCTGTCTTGCTGATAGCCTCCCCACACAGCCCGGGCTTCCTCCCAGTGTGACAGCTTCAGGGCAGTTAGACATCTTGCATGGTAGCTTAGGGCTCCAAAGACCTAAGTGTTCCAAGAGACAGAAAGAATGTTGCGTCACCTTTTATGGCCCAGCCAGAAGTGATATATGTGAATTTTGAGGCTATTGGTAGAAACAGTCATAAATCTTACCAAGTTTTAGGACTCGGGCAGAGAAGACGTAGACACCAGCTTTCGATGGGAGAAGTGCCAATGTCACATTGTAAGAAGAATATGTGGAAGAATATGTATTGCTGTAGCCGTCTGTGAAAAATACAATCTGTCACACCATCTCACACCAACCTCTCCAACCATGGAACAGCAACTCTGTATGTTTTGCATGTAAGGACCCCTTACATGCAAAATGTAATGTTTGTTACAAACATTATGTAATGTAATGTTTACTAACACTTACAGATAAGAAATATAGGATGCATGGAGACTAATTAATACTCAAGAATTTCATACAATCTTTCAGCATATCCAGTGATTATTGTAGAAAACCAGAAAATTGAGAAAGCTAGTATTTTCTTCACTCCTTTTCTCTGGGCAAGCTGGGAGAACCTGGCAGAATGTATACCGTGAAGTACCTGCAAGAAAGCCATCATTTCATTTTATTAAATTGCATCTTTAAAATCATCATCTTCTTGACAGGATTTCGGCTTTCACAAATGTTAGTTAACTATCATATGCTTCTTCCAACATAAGCCAAAATTTCCTAAATTGTTCAGAGACATGTCTGAGCACAGACATGCACTCACCTCTTGTCTGTGACTTACACAAATTAATAAGAGGAAATGTCTCATCTGTCTCTGCGGTGAAAGGTGGAGAGACCCGGGGGTGGGGCCAAGCCCCTTAGCTTCCGTTCTTGTCCTGCTCAGGTGTCTGCTCAGTGCACCAGCTTCCTGCGCCTCCCCAGCCTGGCTTTAGTGAAGGCTGCAACCCTCCCAGAGACTGGGGCAGGCAGCAAACGCAAGGCTCTCAGTCTTCCAATTCCTTACCTTGCGGCAGCCTTCTCAGTTGGGTCACATCCTTCTAGCTCAGGAGGAACATTTGGGGGTTAGAAGTTTTCTAGGAAAAACTTACTCATGAACACAGGAAGCAAAAATGTCCTGGAGATGGTCTCCAGCAGACAACTCAAACTAATGACTCGCAGCTGGGCAGCCTGCCCTGTTACAGCTGATGTAAATTGTGTCTACGGAATGCTGTACGCAGATCTGTGCTCTCCCTCCAGCTACTAAACCTTCAGACCAAGTCACCGAGGGCTTCCCTCACTCATGTTCACTCTTATAAAGTCCACCAACATACTTAGCTCATTTGGAAAGAATATTTAATAGATATGATCGTCCATGATAAGGTTGTTCCACAGATGTCAGATGGAGTCTGAATATCCCACAAGATTTAGATGAAATTGGCTGTACTTCCATCCCACGCCCTTTGGAAGTCCACCGCCCTTTCCAGTGATTCACAAATTTCTGGTGTGCTTATGTTTTCAGGCCCCCGACTCTGTGTCTCTGCTGCAGGGAATGACTTCTGTTCCCCCCTTCTAGGGTTTGACCCCTGGGCTACTCCACCCCCAGCACTCTGCCCTGTTCTCGATCTCCTCCCGACACTCACACCAGGCTTCTGTGCATTTTTGCGACTTCAATGAAGGTTGGAGAGACAGCAGAGCGTCCATGAGAGCAATGCAAGCCGCTCAGACCCCGTGTTCGTAAAAGCCCTTAGACACTCCCGTCCGCCCTCGCCGCAGCCCTGCGTCTTTTTCTCTGCTGCGCAGCCCGACTCTCACATCCCTCCCTCCTGGCGCACTGCAGCTGCACGTTCTCTCTCGTTTCCTGGTCTCCCACTCTCCACCTTCTCACTCTTACCCCGGCCCCGAGCAGCTTATCCACATTTTTTCTCGACATACTTCCGTCCCCTAAGAGGGCTTCTGGTACCCACTGTTCAGTTGTTTGATGAGCCTGTTAGAGGTTAGCGCTCTGACCCGTACCTCTCTCCCTGTTCCTCCTGTCCTTTCTCGATTCCCCGCCTCTCCTGCCCTCTGAATGTGCCACATCCCCAAGCTCATCCCTCAGCCTTTTGTCCCTGGTTGTCCTAACCCCAGCCCTTGGTGATTTCATCTACTTTCAGGGCTATGTCTGCAGCCCTTCCGCAGCAACTCCCAGCTTTCTACCTCGGGCTAGCCTCTCTTTTCTACCTCCCACCTCCACTCTCTTCTGGACATTTCCTCTAGTCCTGTCATCTCAAACTTTGTGTGTCTGAAAGCAAACTTCTATGCATAACTTTTGTAATTGCAACAGTCTCCGAAATGGTCTCCCCGAGAGCCACGGATCCTTCCACGCCAAACTCTCTCGTCTTCTCCACCACTAGATCAGGGGTCCCAAGTGTAACTCTGATCTTATTGCTCCTCTGTTCAAAAACCTCCCCATTATCTTCTTAATACAGTCTGTGGACCTCACCCTGACTTTCAAGGTCCACCACAAACTAGGCCTGACCCGTGTTTCTGGCACAGGCCTTGGAAATCAAAAGGAATTCAAATTCTCACAATCCATTTACCTGGTATATGACATCGGGCAAGTTAATTTAAACTCTCTAGCCTCTGTTTATATTAAGGACATCCATATTTTGGCCCTTCCCAGGAAAAACTAAAATGTTATGCATCCTAATGCTGGTACCATCCCCAATTCTGTCCTCACTTAAATTAACTATTTCTTCTCATCGTTTATTACCAGTCCTGTTTCTCATCAAAATAAAGATCATTTGTACTTGTGGCCTTCTACCACTTCCTTAGCCACAAGTCATAGCTATTTTTGAGGTCTCTATGATGTAACATAAGGCTAGATAGCAAAAAAGTAAACTGAAGTGACAGTCTGATAGTTATAATATCAGCCAAGTGGATGGTTAGCCATATCATGGAGCTTTCGGAGGGCTGCAAAGACTAAGTAGAGTTGGGGAAAGATGGCTTGTTCCCTTTTCTTTGATGTTCAGATGCTGACAGGTAGCTGGCAGTGTAGCAGGTAGCGGCTAGAGCCAAAACTCTGGCTGCATCAGAGCTTCTGAGTGGGAGGTCATGTGATATAATGCATAGCCATCACACATTAGGTCCAGAGTTTACATCCCATCTCTGCCACCTTCTAGATGTGTGTATTGGAGCAAACCACTTAGCTCCCTGAATAATGGTCTCCTCATGTGTAAAATGGGGACCCATTTTATTAATAAAAGCTCTAATGCTGATTAGTGGTATGAGGTATCTGATGTGCTCAAGACATTTGCTGGTATCATGATGACTATGGACTGAGCTCTGAATAATAGACAAATCATCTACAATATTGCACATTTTCCTAAACTCAACACATACTTAACATGTAGAATGTGCCAGACATTGTCGCAAGGGCAGTAAGTTTGCACCTTTGCCATCAAGGTGATGGAGCATCATGGAGGAGTCACAAGCAAACAGGTACCCTTGAGCAGTGTGTCTAGTGACGTGGTGAGCATCAAATTAAGTACCCTGGGAGCACAAGTGCTTGCCCAACCAACCAGCATTTTCTGGGCATCTTCAAGGTATGAGACACTGTTCTAGGTGCTTAAGGATCAAAAATTAATAATAGGATCCTTGTTCTCAGAGTCCATGATCTGATAGGAAAAGACAGCCATTCATTCAAATAGCTACAATGTGTTACAAGAGCTAACCTAGAGGTCTGTTCACACTAGGAGAATGAGGAAGGGTGGGGTCAGAGTCACCTGGTCATAGGACAGGTTTCAGGAGGTGAACCTGAGCTGCGTGGTGATGCAGGCGGCCCCCAGGGAGAAATGAGAGGACAGAGGCCTGAAAGACTATGTGACATCCTTGGAGGGCTGAGGGCAAGTAAAGGGCCATGGCCATTGGAATGGATGGAGGCAAAGATGGAAAGACATGTGAGGATCAGCTTGAGGGTGCCTGTATCTGCCACCTACCCCAGAGAGCTCTTTATTTGATCCTTCCAGCAGCCGGAAACTGGGGAAGATGTTTAACTCCATCCTCAGTCACATTCAAAGCCAGGGTAATCTTACAGAATCTGTCTGAGACCTTTATCTATGCTTTGAAATCCTCGTAAAAAGAAAAAACTACCATCTGGTCTTGCAGAAAACCAAAAGCTGCAGAGAGGAGCCAAGAGTCAGCAGAGGAACAGTGCCCAGAGCAAATTTCACCATGCACAATGAGACTCATAAACATTCATGTGTTGCTTCAGCTTGTCCTTGGCATTGCTAGACCTCAGGGAAACCACCCAGCAGACTTGTTCTTTGT
This sequence comes from Lepilemur ruficaudatus, assembly GCA_963574885.1. Classification (NCBI taxonomy): domain Eukaryota; kingdom Metazoa; phylum Chordata; class Mammalia; order Primates; family Lepilemuridae; genus Lepilemur; species Lepilemur ruficaudatus. The sequence goes on along the minus strand of CAUYRT010080050.1, from coordinate 50,902 downwards.
CCCTGCCCCTTCTTCTTTCACACCCCCTTTCTTACTTTTCTTTACTGCTGTTTTTTTCAATAGTGCAGCTGATTGCAGGAAATTTGCCCTGTTTAGAGTCTGGAAAGTCATAAAGGAAGCGACTCAATTAACCTGAACTCTGTGACATTCTCAGGGCAACACTGTCCTTCTCCCTCTGCCTCTGCTGCTGATTGTGCTAGTGTGCTCATTTTTGAGGTGCCACTGATTCAGGGCACACAAGGACATACACAGGCTTGTATGTGTCTGCCCATCCACTCGGAAGCCTGCTCCCTGGGGAAGGCCAGGCTGCCCGCTCAGAGTCTCGAGGGCTGGATAGCCCAGGGCAAGAGATGTAGAGGAAGATGTGGTTTGACTGACCCAAGTGTCCCTGTCTGACCTCTTACTCTTTTTCTGTCCCCAAAGGAAAGGTGGAGCTTTCCTGCCCACAGAACTTAATTTCCGTTTCCTATTCTTTATAACGCTGCATTCCTCTCCTGGGTAGTGTGGGTCTTAGTGTTTCTCATAGACAGCACTCTGCAGAATCCCTTGCTCCTGGAAACCAAGGGCTTTCATTATGCTTTGACGCTTTGATACTACTGGGAAAATTGCAGTTGAAAAGCTAGAGATCAGACCTCTCCTTTGACGGTGCCATTTCTTAGTTATTTTGCAGCCTCTGCCTCAGCCTCTGGCAGGAGCCCAGTGAGCCTGCCCCAGCGGGAACCACAGCGTTTCTAGCACCCACATTCGGCTGGCCACACCCAGGGAACCCCTGACTCTCCCTCCCCACAGCTTTCAGACACAGAGGAAGCACCGCGCTTTGGAGTATGAGATCGGCCCCTACAGTGGCTCTCCAGAGGGACCAGATGACACAACCTGAGAGTTACGGGCAGTTTATGCCCCATGGGGTGAAATTAGACCAAACAGAGAAAGGACACCCAAAGGAGCTACAAATAAATTCCACACCCTACCTGTCTGCCATGGATTGTTCCTAGGCTTGGTGGTCTGGCACATCCTGCCAGAGATGTCTCATATCAAGCAACCTGCTGTGTTTTATCATAAAGCTGTGACCAACTTGCTAATGAGTATTCACTTTCTTCCTTCCCAGCCTGGATTTTCCTTTTCCCTCATCTTTGCAGCCCTACCGTAGCACTAGCAGGTAAACTTCACCTCAGACTGTGTTTTAGAGAATCCACTAGCACTGCCCCACTGAACTCAGAATAACACTATGGACTCATTAATTTGGCTGTTTGTTTCTGGGTTGGGCTGGGCAGGTTTATAATCACCTCTCCCTCACATCCCCTAGCGCCCCAGAAGAAGGCCATTCCTTGTTTCTGCCTTGGAAGAGAACAGATTCAGATCTACAGATCCCTGGAAAAGATTCAGTCAAAAGGAGAACCATCACAGCACTATTAGTGAGAGGAAGAGGGAAATGGAAACAATCTAAGGTTCCCCAAAATAGAGAGTGATTTCTTTAAATGATACATTTTTACAATAAAATACCAAGTAGACATTAAAAATAATGTTACAAACATATTTACTGACATATAAAATCATTCATGATGTGTTAGTTGAAAGAAGTAAATTAAAAACTAAGTACAGTGGGATCTTATTTATGCAAGAAACAAAAAATATATATTAATATATCTATGTATAGAAAAATTAGGAGAAGATATACATTCAGATGCAAACAGATTTTCATTGGGTGGCAGGATTATGAGTGAATTTTCTTATTCTTTATATGTGTCAGTATTTTAAAATGTTTCCTCTAAGAAATATATATTAATAGTCATATTTTCATTTAAAAAGGAAAAACATATCCTGAACTTGGCATTCACAAATGCGCATTCACAAATGCAGCATGCTGTAACTTCAGAAGGAAAATGAGATGAAGACCCTAGAGAGACTCTAGGAGGTCTAAGGGTAACAGGTAAGCTTTTATATAGGCTTTTATTTTTGGGTGAGAATTATTAGGAGGATTTGGTTTATAAATGTTCCAAGAATATAAACTATACTAGTTCCAGCATAAAGGCAATATGTATATATTTCTAACAAAAAAAATGTTATATCATTGCTTTAGTAACTGTCCTTTGTGAGGCAGCTCATAAAGCATGCCCATCATTTCATTATTTTGATACTTAATAATTGTATTAATAATATTATATTAGGATTAAGTGTGTTGCTCCTTGAATACTTCTCTTGGTATGCTTTTTAGTTCTTGAGAATTTGGGGGGATAAACCATCCCCTTTGCATGGGATGGTGCAAAGGGTGGGCAGTCCATTTATCCAACATACACCAAGCTCTCTCTCTTTTTCAGAAACTAAGCTGGGAACTGAGGAATCAGAATGTAAAGGCGAACACTCTTCCCTCAGTGAGCTAGCAGGGAGCAAGGACCAGTGAGCCAACATTCCCAGTGGACCACAATGGCCACTCCGTGCCCAGGGCTCGAATGGGCCCAAGGGAGGGTCTATAATCCAGGAACATGAGCAGTCGGGAGAGGCTTCCCCAGAGTAGGTGATGTCTGAGCCATATGTTGAAGGACAAGCGGGACTTAGCCAAAGAAAGAGAAAAGGGTATCCTAAGAGCGGACTGGGAGATGTAGAAGGGAGCAGGTTCAGGGACTGGAAAAGTTAAATCTGTTGGCCGGTGCTGTTCAGAACTCTCCATGAGATGAAACATTTTGATACCTGTGCTGTCTGGAATGGTAGCCACTAGCCATATGTGGCTACTGAGCAAGCGAGGAACTGAGATTTTAATTTGATTTCATTTTTCATGTTTAAATGTAAATAGCCACATGCTGCTAGTGGCTGCTATATGGAGGGGTGCCGCTCTAGATGAGATCCGCTACCTGGTTTTTTCTGAATAAGTTTTGTTTTCATTCAAAAGGTGAAAGGGAGTCACTGCCAAATTTCAAAACAGAGGAAATTATGTGAGGAGACTAAGAAGAAAGATTACTTACAAATTTAGAAGCAGAGTAATTTGGATAGTTTTAAGATTCATTCACTTTCCCTGACCATCTTAGAGAAGGTGACAAAAAGGAAGCCTATAAAACAAACACTGCCATAAAATTCATCTTTGGAAATGATCTGGCAGTAGAAACTACCAAACAATTAGCTCACCTACAAACTGAAAGTAAAGATGACCATCACAGTAGGAAATTGAGCAGATGGCGTTAGTGGACCATTCCCTTGGGCCTGCATTCCGATGGCCAGTTAAACATGCGGAACAATGTTCAACTTCACTAGTGTTCCAGGAAATTTCAGTGATAATGAAATTCCCACTTTTAAACTATCAAATTAGTAAAATTCTATTCTGAAGACAAAATATTATGGAGGATGTAGATAAATAGTCACTTTCTTAAATGTTGTTAGGAGAATAAATTGGTACCTAAATTGGTACATCCTTTCTGGAGGCCAATTTGGCAAGATTACAGCAAAAGACTTGAAAATGTTTAAGCTCTGTCAGCCAGCTCTGCCATTTCTGGGAATTTGCCATTAGGAAGTAATTAGGGATTCTTGCAAAGATTTATGAACAAGGCTGCTCGTGTCTATGTTATATACAACAGTGAAAAAAATGACAACAACTTAATCGTGGTTCCCAACAGGGGATTTCTTAAATTATGATGTATCCACACAGCTGAATACTTTGCAGCCATTTAATATCATGTTGTCTATGAATACTTAACTGCATGGGGAAAATATGTCTGATACATCTTTTAGTGGGAAAAAATCAAAACCCTATTAGAATGTAAGATTTTAGTTGTACACAAAAAGATTGTGTGAATAGAATAATAATTGAGTGATATTCACGAAAATGTTAATGCTGTTGATCACCTAGCAGTGTGATTATGGGGGAATCTTTATTTTCGTCTTTATGTTTCTCTGTATTTTATAATTTTCTATGATGAAAATCTATGCCATTTAAAATAGAAAAACATTTCTTAAAATTAAGGTTGTTAATTATGTCATAGTGTTAAATTATTAATATAACAGAAGTATAATGATTGAAAGTATGCATCTTCAACTCCCACTTGCAGAAGTGCCACACTAGATAAAATAATTAAAGTAGCGTAGGCACCTGCTAGTGGACAGCACAGCAGTTTAAGAGACTAAGTGACTTTAGAGGCCTTTCCAGAAACTCTTCCCTGCTGTTAGGAGCAGCAGAAGTGCTTTAATTAATCGAGATAAAATATTTTCATACAGAGATAATTATGTATATGAAGATGATCTTGCAGCCAGTTATGTTGATGGTTTGTAAAAATAGAGGAAGTTTTTCCTTTGTTAGGTTCTTGCTAATATTTTAACCCAGAAAAGTTTTCCAGTTTCTGGAAAAGGAGAGAGAAGGGTAGCACGTAAAGCTTTAACCAGAGACCAAACAACGAGAAACTTCAGCTAATCGGAAATTCTTCTACATTTAACTTTTAGGAGAAAATGGGAAATCTCAAGAAAGCAACTCTAAATTGCCCATAACCAACTTTCAGAATATTTTTCAAGGCTTTACCAACTCAGACTAGTCTCTAGACTTTCTTATTTTATTTATTTATTTAGTTAGTTAGTTCTTTTGAGACAGAGTCTCGCTCTGTTGCCAAGGCTAGAGTGCTATGGTGTCAGCCTAGCTCACAACAACCTCAAACTCAAGCGATCCTCCTGCCTCAGCCTCCCGAGTAGCTGGGACTCCAGACACACACCACTGTGCCCACGCCCAGTAAATTTTTCTATTTTTAGTGGAGACAGGGACTTGCTCTTGCTCAGACTGGTCTCGAACTCCTGACTTCAAGTGATCCTCCTGCCTCAGGCTCCCCGAGTGCTAGGATGACAGGCATGAGCCACCACGCCTGGCCATCTCCAGGCTTTCTATGTCAATATTTGTCATTCTATCCAATGGAAACAATTCCTAATGGTGAATCTGAGATTCCAGAAGAATTTTTAGAATTAACTAAAATAGAATAAATTATGTAACATTCTATACACTCCACTTACTATGCAGATGGAAGGAAGGGAAGGGGAGAGAAAGGAGGGGAGAGGGAAGTGGGGCAAGGAAGGGGGATGGAAGAAAGGAAGGAAGGAAAAGAAAGAAAGTAAAAAGAAAAGAGAGTGACCGTATTCACTGGGTAAAACTGGACCCCACCCAAAGACACACAGGACTGAGACAGAGACCCGGCTTCCAAGGGTGTGGCACATCTGTGCAGCCTGGTCCGGTGTTCGGCATCACACTCTGCCTGGTGTTGTCCTCGGGAAGTGAGAGCCCTGCTCTCTCACAGCCTCCTCCTCCTCCGGAGACAGAGAACCTTTTCCTCCACAGACTGGTGTGGGGCCTCACGGACAGTCCACGGCACTCCCCTTCCTCCCCCACTGACGGCGTTGCACCTGCTCACCATCACAGCAGACTGTGCCGCCGAACCTCCCTGCATGCTCCTCTGCGAGTAGACGGTGGACTGTCTGGACAATTCTGCTCATGCATTTCACTTCCAGTTGTGTCTAGCTGTAGGAATTATTTATGTTTTGGAAATTTTATTAGTTAGCAACTTCCCCTTCTCCTCCTTCTGTGCAGTCCTCTTAGCCAGCTCCCTTGCAGAGCGGCTCAGCCAGGCAAGGTGAGGAGAGGGAGCTGGTGCTGTCCTCTGTGCTCTGGCTCCAGCCCCAGACTCTCTTCTGACTTCTAGGACAGCCCTGACTGTGCCAGTGGCCTCAGGGCCAATCCATCACTAGGCACATGAGGCACCAAGGGCCTAAGGCCCATGCTGCTGTTAGAGGCCCACAGAAATGTTTTAATTTACATTCTTTTCCAATCAGAAGAAAAATGGGTTGCTTATCTAATAATGAATCCAGCCTGGATTATATTCATCTGTACACCAACACAGCTGTAAAATAAAACATTTTTTAATGGAGAAAGAGGCTCATGAAAGTCACGGTGCAGCCCTGGGTACCCCAAGAAGAACAGCAGAACCAGGGGAGGGGCTGATCCAGGCTCCGCAGGGACAGGGCAACCCTCAGATTAGAGGCAGGAGGCCCGCAAACCTCCCCAACCTCTTAAATAAGGCATATCTGAGCAAGATATACCCTCCTCCCTCATTTCTCAGTCCAAAATAAGGGAAACTCAGCATGATCTCACTCCAAATAACACAAACCCAGCAGTGACCTCATCCCCTGACTCTCAAGTAGGGAAGGCTCATCAGTGACCTCACCTCCTTTTCCCTCAAAAAACAAGCTCACCAAGGCCTCCCCTCAAATCAGGCAGGATCAGGCCTGATGTCACTGCCCCTCCGGCTTGGCTCCCCTCCCCACGCCCCTCCCTCCCACCATCCTGGCAATGACACATTTCCACCTCACTGCTTCTCAGAAGTGGCTCCGCCTGAATGTGTGGGTGTCTGGCTGGTGGCTGCTCCTCTCAGCCTAGGCGGAAGGGCCAGGCAGCTGGCTAGAGACAGTGTGGAGTTGTGCCCGGCAGCGACATGAACTGTGACTCAGCCACTGCGGCAGATGAACATTTACTCAAGGCTCAACAACAAATAGGGAGTTTTTAGGCAAGTCTGGAGGGCAAGCTGAGCCAACGCAGGACGAGAGACTGAAAAGCAAAAGGGGAAATCCAGGGCTAAGAAATTCCTAGAAAATAATTCATAACCTTGGCTAGGAGGAAGGTTGTCATTGTTGACGGGGTTAGGCAGGGATGGCCCTCAGCCCTGAAAGCACGGTGGCGCCGTGCCATCTGTCTGTGGGTCCCACTCGTCTGCAGACTCCTCTGTAGGTACCGGGCATGGGATCCGGAGGGCGATACTGGTGGAACCTGTGGCCAGATTTGATTTTTGAGAAAGGACCAGTCGCAGGGAAGCAGTTAACCTGTAAATAAAAGTCTGTTCTCGAGAGGTGTCCATAGTGGAGGGGACTGTGCCTGTGTGAGGGCAGGGGCTTTACGGGAACTGTCTGTACTGTCTGCCCAATATTGCTATGAACCTAAAACTGCTCTAAAAAATAAAGTTTATTTACTCTGACTCGAGGGGGGAGGTGGGACAAGGACAATGTACGTAATCTTAACATTTGTACCTCTATAATATGCTGAAATAAAAAAATAAAGTTTATTTAAAATAAAAATTGGCTGAGATAACAAAAAATCTGCTCTTTGGCCACAGAACCCTGCCTAGCATCGTGCAGAGGTTCGTTGTAGATCGAGAGACACACTCGGTAAGCAGCACCGGCCAACTAAGGCACCATGATTGTAGGAGCCCCAACAGAAAAAAGCTCTCCCCTTCCCTCAGCCCTTCAGCTCCTCCCTTGGTGTTTAAAATTCCTTAACTGTGTGCAAATTGCTTTCATTCTACGGCTAGGGAAAAAGTTACATGCAAATACTTCAGGAAGAGATAGACTAAGGTATGAGTAGCTGATAATAGATCTACTCCTGATAAAAAGGTTGTATATTCCAAGCCTCCGTTTCTTCATCTGTGAAGGATAACAATGAAGATAACAATATTGTCTATCATCTGGGAATGTCGCCCAGATCAGTTTTCGGGGCAAGCTTGGCCAGATCACCCTATTTAAAAGAGCCACCCGCCCCTCCTCAACCCTCACCAGCACCTCCTCGCACCTTGCCGCGTTTATTTTTCCACGTATCATTTATCATCTCCATATCATATTAATATATTCAATTTTTTAAATTGTCTTTATCTCCCTTGGGAATGTAAATTCCATGAGCGCAGGGATTTTTGTCTTTTATTTCATATCCTCAGCACCTGGAACATTCTCTGGCATATAGTAGGTCCTCAGTACATGTTTATTGGATGAATAATTCATATAAAGTCCTCAGCACAAAGGCTGGTACATCCCAAGTATGTCATAGATGTTAACTATTATTTATTTTGTTTTCAGAGCCATGATGAAGGTATCATTGTCGGATGGTTTGGGAGGACCAGCGTGAAATTGTGTTTGGTTTTTTTCATCTCAGCTGCTACTTTCCTCACACAGGTCCATTCAGGCTCCAGACAGGAAGGCCAGAAGCTGAGCTAGACTGAGGGCAATCTGCGAAGTCCAGGCAAACTGTCCTCGCTTGGATTTCCCTTTCCCAAATGGGAAGAAAAAAGAAAGAAAAGAAAACAACTTCACATGAGCCAGTAAAAGAAAAACTGTTTCTCTTCTCACGACACTTCCGACACCAAACGTGTGGATTTTCCACACCAGAGAATTCTCCACGTCTCTCTGGTTGCCAACTGGGTGTCCTACACTTTAATTCAATTCAGATACTAACTACCCAGAATTAGCACAGGCCTCGCAGGTTAAGGGCTCTGTCCCACAAAACTGCCCTCCATATCAGATTGCGAGTAGTGGGTCCCCAGGTGACACAAAACTTCTGTCTGACTTGGCTGAAAGTCTAGGATTCTCACAATCCCCTTCTCAGCTTCATAACTTGCCATAATGGCTCACGGAACTCAGAAACACTTTACTATTACTGGTTTATCATAAACGACATTATAAAGAATATAAATGAACATATAGTTGAAGAGGTCCATAGGGAGAGGTTCAGAAGGGTTCCGAGTGTAGGAACTTCTGCCCCCATGGAGTTGGGGTACACCACCCTCCAGGCATGTGGATGTGTTCACCAACCCAGGAGCTCTCTGAGCCCTGTCTTTTAGGGGTTTTGTGAAGGCTTCATTATGCAGGCATGGTTGATTCTATTAGATTATTAAGTATGGAATGTCCAATTTCCTTAAGTACTAAGTTTGAGAGTTGAAATCTCTGACATTTCTCTTTGACACTTCTTATTTTAGCTTTATTGTGAAGGTACACCCTCAGTCTTTAAAACACACATTTTGGCTTGTGATTATCATTCAAAAAATTTTAAAACAATTTTTGTGAAACCATGGATAACTCAAAAATTCACGTTATTTTTGAATATGAGTTCTGTCTTGGATCCAATGCAGTGCAGACAGCTGGAAATATCAACAAAGTGTTTGGGAAGGATACAGCTAATGAACACACAGTACATCGATGGTGTGAGTTCTATTCTGGTGATTTTCAAGTAAGCCATGTGGGTGACCTGAGTCCAAGGTGGATAATGATGAGCTGAAAGCGATAGTGGAAGTGAATCCATCTCAACTTATACATGAATTAACAGCAAGGTTTGGAGTTACTATTTCAACAATATTGGACCATTTGAAACAAATGGGCAAGGTAAAGAAGCTGGATACATGGGTACTGCGTGAATTAAACGAGCATCAGAAGAGAAATCGTCTTAAAACTTGCTTTTCTTTGCTGTGTCAACATAAAAGCGAACCATTTCCACACTGTATTGTTACATCTGATGAAAAATGGGTTCTTTTGGCGATCACAAGCTTTCAGCACAATGGGTGGATAAAGATGAAGTGCCAAAACAGTCCAAAACCGAATATTCGTCAAAAAAAAGCTAATGGTATCTGTGTGGTGGTCCAGTGCTGGTATTATCCACTGCAGCTTCGTGAAACCTGGTTAATCAATTCCAGCAAATGTCTTCTTCGCCCAATTGGATGAAACGATGAGGATGCTTGTGATTAAGCCACTGAGATTGGTCAGTACAGACAGGCCAATCCTCTCACAACACTCGACCACATGTCACACAAACAATGCTGCTCAGATTACAGCAGCTGGACTTGGAAACTCTCTGTCATCCATCGTATTCACCAGACCTTGCACCAACTGACTACCATTTCTTCCAGGCTTTGGACCACTTCTTTTTCTTGCAAGGAAAAATATTCAATAGTCGAAACGCTTCCAAAAACACCTTTCACAATTTCATTGCCACTCGCTCTCCAGGCTTGTTCACTGCTGGCATAAGCAAGCTACCGTTAAGATGGCAAAACTGTGTCAGTAGTTTGATTAATTGTACTGCTACTTGTTTGAGATATAATAAACACACTTTTGGTTTGAAATTGGACATTTCATATTTAATGACCTAATATCATTGGCCATTGGTGATAGACTCAATCTCCAGCCTCTCTCCCTTCCCAGAAGGTTGAGGTGTGAGGTGTTTAGGGTGTAGCTGTTGCAAACCTCTAATCAGGGCTTGGTCTTTCTGATGACCCACCCCCATTCTGAAGCTAGCTAGGGACCCCAGGTACCAGCCACCTCATTAGCATAAAAAAGACAGGAGGCTAAGCAGGTGGCTCACACCTGTAATCCTAGCACTCTGGGAGGCCAAGGCAGGAGGATCGCTTGAGCTCAGGAGTTTGAGGCCAGCCTTAACAACAGTGAGATCCCGTCTGTACTAAAAATAGAAAAATTAGCCAGGTGTGTGGTGCATGCCTGAGTCTCAGGGAGGCTGAGTCAAGAGGATCACTTGAGTCCACAAGTTTGAGATTGTAGTAAGCTAAGATGATGCCACTGCACTCTACCCAGGGCGACAGGGCAAGACTCTGTCTAAAAAAAGAAAAAAGACACTCATCACTCTGGAGATTCCAAGGGTCTTAAAAGCTCTTACATCAGGAAATGGAACCAAGACTGAGTGTTATAACAAAAGATGCTCCTATGAGCCCTATCATTCAGGAAATTACGAGGGTTTTAGGAAATCTGCCAGAACCTGGAGGCAAAGACCAAATATACGTTTGTTATTATGTCACAGACAGCTATAGGCAGATGATTCAAGGGGCACAGCCACACCTCCAATGCCTTTGTGCAAATTATACAAGGGTGCTTCCTTCAGCCCCCATGGATTGGGAGAAAAGGTTTCATTCCTCTGGGCCACACCTGGTGGCTGGCTGTGTGAGAAAGCAGTACTAGGGGGGTAGGGGTGCATGGAAAACAAAACTCCTTGTCCCTACTGTGCACACCCCCAGGATAAGACCTTATTCCTTTGCAGCTGGTATTTAGTCAGCTATGGGATCTCCTCAAGAAGATGTCCATTTCCTGGTCTTTCTCCATCAAGCCACCCCAGCCACTAGCCAGCCCTGCTGCAGGCCTGTAATAGCAATACTTAAAGTGGACTTCACTAGAAAGATTGCCTTTCCTGGAAGTGAAGGTTAAACAGGCAATGTAAAGGGCCATTTGGAGAGGGGCAATGTGGTGTCATGGAAAGGCCACAGGTCCTGGAATCAGTTGACCTGGTATGGTGGCTTGATCAGTGTCAACTTGATGAGGCTGAACTGCATTTCCCAGAATGCACTTCACTGCATGTTTTCCGTTAGCGTGGGCCACGGGAGATATTCTTGTGGGAGAGCAGGAGGACAGAAGGAAAACCACAGCCATTGGGTAGCTCACACATGTCCATGTTGGCATTAATCTGCTGGCTCACCTCACTAGTTCCTCCAAACACGTGTCTTTTATGGCTGTTTTACCTTCCCAGAGCTCTCTACTGTGAGAGTACTTGCTGCTGCAGACTGACCCCACCTCCTGATACCACCACCTTGGGGCTTAGGATTTCAACATATGAATTTGGGGGTGGGAACATAAACATTCAGTCCATTGCAAATTTCTTGCATTCTTAGCTGACAGCTAAATAAACCAGCCCCATCTCTGGCAACTGATTTTCCTCCTCTCCTAGTTGAAATAATAGCATTTTCTCAGGGTATGTGAAAGTTAGTACTTTTACTCAAAGAAAGGATATAAGTAGAACTTGTAGGCACCAGATCAGGCTGGTGGGGGAGGTATTTTGAAGTGGTTCTCTCCAAATCCCACTGTGAGCAGCTTCATATGTTCTATTTTGACTCATAATAAAAGCGATTATTTGTGGTCATATTAGCAGAAAATATAAATGCCTCAAAGCAGATTTCCACCATTTAAAACGTTTTTCCAGTTTTATGAACTTGCGAGAATATGAGGCTATTCAGAAAAGGAGCCCTCTTACTACTCCCTGGCATCTTAACCTCAGCTCTATCTGCACTTCCCACTCTTAACAGCCACATCAGCCGCTTACTGCCTTTTGTCTTGCTGTGTTATCACCCTGTCCTCCCTCTGTCTTGTCAAAAACTGCGCAAAAGGATATCAGCCACCCCAGGACGGCTTGACACCGAAAAGATGTCTTTTAAAAAAATCCGAGAATGTCACGATGAACTAGTTGAAAAACAGTATGATGGACTGGATTGGCCTCTCCAAAGTCAGTCTCTATGGAAAAATATTGAACATTTGACTCAATCACTGACATTTGGGGCAGTTAAATGGGTGACGGAAAAAAAGAGAAAGTAGAAAGGGACGAATAAATGGTTTCTTTTTTGTCTGTAGGTATCTGATTCAGGCGCCAAAGCTCATGAATCTTGGAATACAGTCAGCTATAATCATGGGTGATTCTCCAAATGAAGAGGCCAAACACTGGCAGAATAAAAAGCAAATTTGGCCCATCACATCCCTAACTATAATGGATGCTGAGAAATTGATACGCTATAACAATCGGCAAGTTTTCTGGTACTGCTCTGTCATTGCAAAATCCTGGCTCCTCAAATTATCCATCTCTTGCCCCTGCCAGAAAGAGCCAGCCTTTAAAAGGAACTACATCCAAGGTCACGTACTTCCACATCAAGGGAATATTCTGGCAGCTGCCAAAATTCATTTTTCTAATGTGCTCTTACCCAATAACTTAAGCCTGGTGTGCTGGGCAGAATCCAACCTGAGTAATTCCATTCTCACAAACAAATTCTCCCAAGGAGATTGAACTGGACATGACATTATTATTCACTTCTTCAGCTATGCTTTTATTAATCAAAATAATGCTTTTCATCCCCAAAGCATGATGGAGATATAAGGATGGAAGTTCCAAAAACAATTTATTCTTAAGAATTTGGTTATGAGAGATTCCATTATAAGAATTTAGTAAAGTTCTTTGGAAGTCAAGTCTGGTTTCATTTGTTTAACAAGTAACTATTGAGGTTTATGCCAAGTGTTGTTCTCAACATTGCAGATGCAACAGGACACAAGAAAAGATTTCTGCCCTAAAAGAGGAGATATTAGAGTAAGTATATGAAATGAGGTTGGAGAGAGAGGCAGGAATCAGACCACTGGGCCATGATATGGAATTTGGCTATTATTATATGCACAGTTGGAAGGTATTAGTTGAATGATATGATCATATTTAGGGTTTTTAATAAGATCACTATGAAGGGAAGAACCATTGTATGGTAATACCTGTGGGCCAGGGTCTTGGCCTTCTGCTGTCTTCCACTGGAACCTAATCATTATGGGGGTCAACATAGCTATGGCCAGATTTGCCTCCCAGCCATCCTTCAAACAGTATTGGGACCTTAACAGCTCAAGAAACCGAAAGCTATGGTTTGACCATGGGCCATCAGCATTGTACCAACCCATGACTGACACTGCTTCCCTTCTCTCCAGCCGGCTGTACTTCATAGGCTCCTTTGGGTCATGTGGGACAACAGACAAGAGACAAGTAAATTAAGAAGCATTAGTTCATCTGCATGAGCTGCTCTAAGAGCTGCTCATGCTCTGCTGAAGATAGTTCAGTGGCAAAATCCAGGCACACAAGAATCTATATATTCATATGACTTATTAAATGCTGGCAATCTGGGAAGAGAATTAGCACTGACAAAGAATCATTGAAAACTTTCTAATTTTTGCCTATCCTGTGAACAGTGACAAATATAAATGTCAGAGAATTTGAGAGCAGTAGGGGATGTTAGTGGTCACTGAGTCCAATCTCCCACCCAATGTAGATAGGATTCTTCCATGCACCCTGACAGGGAGCCCAGTGTCCTATATCCCTCCCATGTCAGATGGAGATGTCAGATGGCACCGAGTGAGTGGCAATTTAACTGCACGTTGTTCTATTGGTTAGGGAAGGTCATTGACTGTGGCATCTATTGTCCAAAGTGGAGGTCTAAAGGGCTAAGGGTCAGATGGAGAAAGTCATGTCTTAAAGAGGGGCTAAGGTCACAACCTAGAAAGGGCGCACCAAAGAAATTCAAACCTAGATCTCTTAATCTCAAGTCCAGAGTTTTCTTCATATCTTTCAACAACACTTACATCCCACTCAAATTCCTCTGGACTCATTCTAGCTTCCTAGACTTCTTTAAATGTAGCCCCTGATGCTGAACCCACCAGCAGGTCCAACCAGCTGAGAGAACAAGAGGGTTGTTTGTTATCTCTTTTATTCTAAACTCTATACAGCCATTAATACTGCTATGATTACTTTATATTTCTTTGGCAGGCCCTGGTGATTCATACTGAACATATGGTTAACTAAAACCATTTGTTTTGTATGGTTTTATTTTACTTGAAATGTGTCAAGCAAGGTGTTTTCCACCTTGTACTAGAACGATTCATTTTTAATTTAACCAAGGTATAGGATTTTATAATTAATCCTCCTAAATATCTCTTTGTTAATTTAGTGTATCTTTCCACCTGGTTGAGATATTTTTGAATTTTAGTTCTCCTATCAAACATATTAACTAACCATCCACTTTTTATGACATGCGTAGACTCAATAAACACACTGTGGCAAAGACAATTCTTGCCAAATATGCCATGTGCTCCCTTACTTTTCCCACGATCCGTTGCATTTGGGTTGAAGCCATGTGACTTCCTCTGGCCAATGGACAGTGAGTTAAGGTGATGTCACTTCTGGGCCAAAGCATTTAAGAGACAATCTGACTCCTGTATTCCTCTATTCCCCTAATACAGAGACCTTGGAGGCTACACATTCTAGATGATAACTGTAGGTAGAGTTTACAAGAGGCTGTGGCAATGCATTAAAGACAGTTAACAGCATTCCATTAATTTAAAGTCTATACATCCAGCTACAAATTCATTTTCACCCAACATCATTAAAGACTTAGTTAAACGTTGCATATGTTAATTAGCCTGATTTAGCCGTTCTACAATATACACATATATCAAGACATCATGTTGTACACCATAAATATATACAATTTTGTCAATTAAGAAAAGACAGTTAAATGCCTTGTTAAAATCCAAATGTATTCAGTCCCGGGGACCATGGTAATCTACTGAAGCTTTTATAAACATGGGCGTGTTATAATCAGATTTGCATTTTAGAGATGCATCAGGGTGGGGAGTGAATTAGAGGAAACTAATACTAAGAGCAGGGAGAAGAGGCTGGTTCGTGAACATTTGGAAAGGGAATTGTGATTATTGGAGCCAATGTGAGCTTGCTAAAAATAAAGTTCTCTCAAAGTCACATCATTTCAACTTTTGCCAGTGTTGCTAGACTGGAGTACCAGAGAAATGACAAAGCTGACAGTCCTCAGCGGGGCCTTGTCTGCCGCTCAGTTTTGTCCTGTCCCACTGTCCTCTTCCGTCCACAGACACGAGGATCCCTTTCAGTCTGCTTCGGTGTCCTGAGGATTCTCTCTGATGCTGGGCTTTTGCACAGGCTCTGTGTTTAGATTGCTTTTCTACTCTGTCCCTTTTTCCAGGCTAATTTCACACTTCAAATCTCAGTTTTTCCAGGGAGGCCTCCTTTGACCCCCAAAACTAAGTTAAATCCCCTTGCTTAAGTCTCCATGGCCCCAGGCCGTTACGGAACACTCAATTCCCTTGTCATCACTTCTTACAAAATCGCTTTTTTTCTCTTTCCTTTGACACTCAAAATTCCTTGAGGGCAAAGGCCATGTCTGTTGGGTTTACCACTGAGAACTTAAAATAGTACAAAGTGGGCATTCAAATAATATTTGTTTTAATAGCATTACCTAATAATTTGTTCTGGAAATGTGTCAGAAATCAGAGCTAAACTGAATGAACTATAGATACTAGAATCTTTTTGTTCTCTGCCCTCCTCCAGATTCTGGGTGTTTCCTCTTTCTTGCAGCATTCTTCAGAGAGGACTGACAATGACTCTGTGTAACAGCAATTTCTTCCAGTTTTCTAGGTTGTCACTGCTTTAGTGCAGGGATCAGCAAACTATATCTCAGCCCAAATCTGGCTGGCTGCCTGTTTTTGTAAATAAAGTTTTATTGGAACACAACTATGCCTATTTATTTCCAAATTGTTGATGGCCACTTTCATGATACAACAGCAGAGTTGAGTAATTTCAGCCGAGACCGTATGTCCCACAAAGCCTAAAATATCACCTTTACGGAAAAAAAAGTTGCCGACCTCCACCTATTGTTCTCCTTGCTCTGCACATGTCTAACAAAGCCCATTTTATTGCCCTTAAAATTTTTATAAGATGTATTTCACTCTCAGCTCCTTTTTGCAGGTTATATTCTGTCCTGACTATATACTCCTTTCACCAGTAGTTCTTCATGACCCTTTTAGAACTCACAAAAGAGCTCTCTTTGCAGCCACCATAATTCCTTCTTCAGGATCATTTCCACTTGTGTCATCGGAATTTTAGTTTTGAAACTCATCCGTATCTCGCGATTGAGTCTTTTGATTGGGTTTTTAGATTATACCTGAGAGTTTTTCTTTTTCTTTTTCTGAAATTTTTAAATATTATCTTAAGAGTTTTAAGAGTATCTCAGAAGCCCGGATGTCCTTCCTTAGCAATTTTGAACTCTCAGATGACAGTCCACTGAACTCCTACTCCTCCTCGACCAATTCTTCCACCGTTAGGTGTTATTGTTAAATTGTGACGCCGTCCCCTCAAAAGGTATGTTGAAGATCTAACTCCCAGTACCTCTGAATGTGACCTTATTTGGAAATAGGATCATGACAGAGGTAATCACGTTAAACTGTGGTCATAAGGGTGAGTACCTGTAAGTACAGAGGTCTGGGGGACGCGGAGACAGAGCACCTGACTCAGAGTCTGAAGGCGGGAAGTAGGGAGAACGGCAGGGGAAGCCTTGTGGAGAAACTTCTGTTTAAACTAAGACCACAAGCAATAAAGAGAGTTTAGCAGAGGCCCCCCCCAGGGGTGTGCTGGAGGAGCTGTAGCCTTCTCCCTAATTTCTATCATTCCTCCCACCCCATCCCAGACAACCTAATAGTAACAACTAAGATTTATTCATTATTCACCATGTACCAAGCACAGTCCTAAGCACTTAACAGTCATTCTCTCATTTAGTCCTCACAAGAATCATGTTACTATTACCCCAAGTCCATGTATGGGCGCTGGGCCACACAGAGGTGGAGAACCCTGCCTGGGATCACTGAGCCAAGTGGTGCAGCCGGACTCACACTCCGCCATCTGCCTCCAGGAGCTGAGCTTTCATCCCACCTTTCTCACAAAGGAGAGGAGTCTGCCTGCTCTGCCAGCTTCTCCAGCAACAGTCTATCCACCTGCTTCAAACAGATGGCCACCACTACAGCCCCCTTAGAGAAATTCTAGAATGCTCTTGGAAATGAGCTAAACAAAGAATGGAAATATGGGGGGTTGGGAGGAGGGAGAGATCTTCAGGCCCCAAAGCCAGAGAGGGTATGAAGGTTTCTGACAAGAGCAAGGCGATAGAAAGGTGGGCAGAGGTCAAGGGTTAACTGCACCCCCCCCATCCCACTAGGAAAGTGTTTCTCAGAATAAAGGAAATCCCCTTCTAAAACAAGACATTACTGGCATCAGTCACATTTAAGAACATGGCGCCGGTCTGGTGAAACATCAAGCCACGCACAAGGGCACAGTCTGGGTGGCGGGGCCTCAACCTCGGCCCCTGGCTCCCTCATTAGTCCTTGACTCTGCCCTCACCTGCTCTCCTTTCATCTCCCCAGCTTCTCCCCGGCTCTACCCAACCTGCCTCACAAGCCACAAAAATAACCTGCTGTTGTTCTTGGCCTGCAGTTTTTCAGATTTTAACAGGCAAACTCTTCAACCCAATGTGGCTAAAATTTCAGAGTGGGACCCCATGGCACAGCCCTGCAGCCTCCCTACCCCACCCCAGCCATTCAGGATGGTCCTAACTGGAGCCTGCCAGGCAATTATTTCCTGCTGGAATTAAATAACAAGAAACCTCTAGAAATCCAGATTTGACACAGCTGAAGAATGTAAGACATTGGGCATAAGACTGGGCAGGAAAAATGCTACCCCAGTGCCAAGCATTTAGACTGGCCTCGAGCGCAGTGTGTTTTCTAGACAGCTCTAGGCCTACGCTCTCTTGAACTGCCAGGTTATACCTTTGTTTTTAGGGACCACTAATCAGCACAACATGGCAGCTAGTATTTAAAACAAATGGTAAAGAGGAAAAGCAATAACTTCCTCACTAAATGAAAGAGGAGATATGAATCTGAGGAACACAATCTGGCACTGATTGAAAGTAAATTACCAGCGATTAGATGGCTGTAAATACAGGGAGAGAAGCCTCCACAGGCAGCTGCGTCTTGCACGGAAGAGGGCTATTAGAGAGGGCACAGGAGGTACTGAGCACAGGCAGGGCTCTGCAAAGCACGCCTGGCCGGGGCAGCTCTGTGCTGCCAAGGTTACAAAGGCAGGAAGGATTTGTGGGCAGCGTTCTGTGGATGGAGCCTGCATGGAAGGGAAGCTCCTCCACGCCCACCTCCCCACCGAACCTCCCCAGTGAGCCTGAGGGGGTTAAACAGCCAGCACCATATCCGGTGGCAGCTAGGAGGGATGTTTGTTATTGCAACACAGGAAGTATCAACGATTTCTGTTCAGAGGGGAAAAACCTTTTTTTGGTTGTACTCAATCTGGAAGCTTCTTACTCCCTATCAGAAAGCCAGGGACTTGAAAACTACTCTCATCCCCGCAGCCTAGAGGGACAAAGTCCATGCAGATCTCAGAGGGAGATGCCATCCCCAGATAGCAGCTGGGGCCAGTTTCTGCAGAGAGCAAGCACTTAAAGATGCAAGCCCCCACAATTCCCAGAGCTGAGAACTCAAAGAAGGAAAGAGTGGTGTGACTGGAAAACCCTGGGCTCCTCTGTACATACCAAAAGAGATCCCCTCCTCCTCTTGGAAGTAGGAGGAGAGAGTTTGGCCTGCCTAGAAGACTGGTTGGGATGGAAGTCAGGGAGAAGAAGGACAACTGTGGTTTTTGCTTCGGTGGTGGCAGTGAACTTAGCAATGAACAGACAGTGAATGCTTCAGTCCTATGGGTGTTACTGATTCCGTAGTCCTGGGCCCTGCCCTACTGGCTTCTGTAATCCCAAGCAAGGCAAACGTGTGCTCTCATGGTCCAAGGAGAGAACACACAGCACAGCTCTGCCTGCTGCTAGGTTAACTCAGCAACACTCCCTCCTCGTGATCTCTGGGTTCCAGCCCTCAGACCCTGGACACGCCTCTCACCAGAAGTAAATTCTTTTGGCAGGGGCCAGGTGAGGGGTGGGCAGGGAGGGTGTCGGGGGAGGAGGCGATGCGACAGACCCAGTGACCACATAGCCACAGTTTGCATCTAGAAGAAACCATTTCAATGTAGCATGTCAGGGAACACATGAGAGGATGGGTGAACAAAAGAGGGTAACAATAATGGAGGAGGGGTTGGGGCAGAGGTCTTCTTTGACTGGGATGAAGTCATTTCCTTAGCCAGATCCGACCAAGGGTTTCACGGGTTCCCTAATACGGAGGCATCCAGAGGTTACAACACACAGTGCTACTTGAAGCTTATTGTGTAGATACCATACTTAAGTGTTAACTGACACCGTTAACTGTTTAGTTAACTGGTTACAGTTCTCAATACACACATGGGGCCAATTATTCTCAAAAAATCTTTTGATTGCCTCTATAAAATTCAAAGTTAAAGAACCCCTTAAAGCATGCACAGAACTGTCGTCAGTGGTTAAGAGTCCAGTGTTCTGAGGATGAATTCCAGGTAAGCAGTCCCTCTTATCCAATGCTTCCTTAACAATGCTTGCAGCTGTCTGGATGTGACACCCAGCACAAAAGCCCATCACAAATCAGATCACTAAAAGGACACAAATAACTAAGACTAGACGAGGAAGAAGTCAAAGATTTTTAAAACTAACATGGGGCTAACTTTTGGGTGAAAACAGAAGAGGAACCAAGTTCACCTCATCTGATGGGAACTGAAATGAAGTCACTGACTAAAAATAAGACCACAGATTGGAGAACCGAAGGGTGTGCCTAGAAGGAAGTGGTAACGTTGAAGAAAAGGATGCAAAAACAGAAGGGTCTGGTGTTGAAAGCTGGCTCCCTAATGGATAAGAAACATGAAGAGAGGACAAGAAAGGAGACTGACAAGTAACGAAGGTAAGTTTACAGGCTTTCAACAAAACCATCCTTCAGTGCAGCCTCCCTGCTCTCTCCAGCCCTCAAAACAGTTCCTGATGATGCTGGTGAGAGGTCTATCTTCGGGTCCATTAGATCTTCCTTCTCTGGCAAAGTGGAGGTGAGGATTGATTTTATCGAAGTTAACATTTGGTCTTCACGGACTCAAGAAGTACAACCTACTTCTCTTAAGACACCTCTATTTTGTTTTCCTAAAGACAGCATATGAACCCCAAGAAGCTATAGTTTAAAGCATTGAGTCTGCTCAAATTCTAGGATTCTAGAAGGAACAAGGTTTATTAGCAAATCCTGAACCAACTACAGCTGCCCAAATTTTCCACAAAGAATTTCTTCTCTGTAACCAGAAAATAGGTTGTGTTGGCTAAGAGTAAAAATATATCCTAGGTAAGAAACCTTTAACTTTAGAGCTGTTTTGGTTAAACCTTGCCCCCCCCCCCAAATTCCACTGCAAGAAAAAAATAGTATGTTCTTAAAACTGATCCATATTAATGCAATTCCTATCAAAATCTCAGTAAGTTTTTTCTTTTGTAGACATAGACAAGCTTATTCTAAAATTTATATGGAAAGGGAAAGACCCTAGAATAGCTGAAATAACTTTGAAAAACAAGAATTAAGTGGGAGGAATCACTTCTCAGTGTTTAGGCCCAATAAATAACAGCAGTATCAAGGTAATGTGGCACTAGTAGAGGGAAAAGGCAAATAGATCAGTGACACAGAACAGAGAATGCAGACACAGATCCACTCAAATAAGTCCAGTTAGTATTAGACAAAGGAGTAAAAGCAATCCAAATGGAGGAGAAATCGATTTTTTCAATAAATGGTTCTGGAGCAATTGGACCTAAACCTCACACCTTATACCAAAATTAACTCAAAATGGATCATGGACTCCAATGTAAACATAAAACTATAAAACTTCCAGGAAAGAACATCAGAGAAAAATCTTTGGGACCTAGAACTAGGCAGAGTTTTCAGACTTCACACCAAAAGCATGATCTATAAGAAGAAAAATCTATAAATTGGGTCTCATCAAAATTAATAACTTTTGCTCTATTGAAAGACCCTGGAAAAAGGATAAAAAGACAAATTACAGACTGGGAGAAAATATTTATAAATCACATATCCAAGAAAAGCCTTGAGTCCAGAATATATAAAGAACTCTCAAAATTCAACATTAACATAAAAAGGACTGCTAATAATCTGAATATTTGTGTCCCTCCACAATTCATGTGCTGAAATTCTAACCCCCAAGGTGATAATAACTGAGAGGTGGGGCCTTTGGGAGGTGATTATGTCATGAGGGTGGAGCTGTCAGGAATAGGATTAGTGTCTTTGTAGAAGAGGCCCAAAGGAGGAGGACACAGCAAAAAGATACTGTTCTTTGAAACAGGAAGTGGACCCTCACCAGACACCAAATCTGATCTTGAGCTTCCCAGCCTCCAGAACTGTGAGAAATAAATTTCTGTTGTTTATAAGCCACCCAGTTTATAGTATTTTGTTACAGCAGCCTGAATGACCAAGACAAGGACCCAAAGCATCCTTCTTAGCACATGTTTTATCATAAATGTTCTGTGGACCACTTGGCTTAGGATTTTGGGAAAAAAAGGAGCAGGGGAAGGTTTGGTAAAATGCAAATGCCTGTGTACCACTCTAGAAATTCTGATTCAATAGATTTGGGTGGGACCTGAGAAATCTACATTTCAAAGAAGATTTTTTTTCTTACTAAAGTTTGAGAATTCTCACTGTAGCTCAATCTACCAAGCTATCAGGGAAGAGCAGCACTAGGAAGAAAACGAGGACTGGGCCACTTGTGCCCTAAAGCAGCCAACCAAGAAGGAGGAATGTCTAAAGGCTATGACACCCAAAAGTGTTGTGAGCAACAGTTTCTAAAAAGTGATCACTCCCTAGATTTATTAGGATGTGAAAGAAATGATGAGGTTTCCTTTCATAGACACACACTCAAGTATACAAGTTTGAGGAGAACTTGCTCTGTATTGAGAGCATTTTTCTAAAAAAAAAGTTCTCATAGTCATGCTCAAGGAACCTGCACCCCCAGGATGTATTCACAAGGGGCTCCGAGAGCCAGGGGAGACCAGGTTCTCTGAGGGTGGGACACATACTTTGGCAACTCAGGGGCCACACATTCCCCAGCTGAATGGGTATCTTTGGAGCCCAGGTAAGGTGGGCCTGTGGGAAACCCACAGACAAGGGTATCGCTGATGGCTGAAGGGGTCTCTAACTTATCCTACCACCACTTTCCCACCCACTCACAACTCGGTATACACACAGGCCTTGAGATTAAGCCGCAGCTTTGTCTCACCAGCCACCAAATAATGTTTCTACTCTCACCATTCTGCTTCCAGCCCCTCACAGGTGAAAAAGGAGAGCCTGAGGACCAGCAGGCCACCTGACTCAGCGCACAGGCCGGTGGAAGCCAGGTGTGTCTGAGCAGCCGGTGAGTAAGGGGGCTGTGACCACATCTCTGAGAAATAGGGCCAGGGCCCGCCTGACAAAGAGAACAAAAAACCTGCCCAGGGGAGGGTGAGGTAGGTAACTGTCAACACTTCAAAAAGTGAAGTCACCTTTAGTAAACTCAAGGCCAGCCCAAAAGAGATGCTAGCCAAGATAGGGTAATGCGCAGATCGTCGTCGCCTAAGGGTGAGAATGACCCGCTGGTCTGATCCAGGCACCTGTGCTTCTGAGAGTCCCCTGCCTGCCTGAGGGGCCTGCCCAGTGGCTTCCCAGCATGCCCACCCTCCCCCAGCCTAGGTCTCCGAGTTTTGCTCGTTTGTGCCTATCGTGTGTCCTCCTCGCCAAAATCGATGTGGGCTAATTAGCGGTGAAAGCAGACATCCCAGCTCACTTCCGTTCACTTCATCATTTGTTTCTCTTTTGGGCCAAAGCCAAGCAATAGACATTAACACTCCCCCTGCAGCGCGGGCACACAGACACGGGACCGTGCGCACCACGCTCACGAGCGCGCGCGCGAGCACACGCACCCGCCTGCTCCGCTGCCGTTTGGCCGTGCGCGGTGGTGTCTCTGCGGTCGGCCGTCGGGGGGCATCTGGGATAACTCCGCTTTCCATTTCACACCTGGGCCTCTGGGAAACACCAATGACTGCAGGTCCGATCGCACGGCCCGGGCAAGCAGCGGAAGGATGTCAGGACTTTCCGGAGCCCTGGGCCCCCGGGCCAGAGCCGGCCTTTCATTGCTCCGGCTTGGGCCCTGTTTCCTGCCATTTCGCTCGAGCGGGAACCGTCCGCATGTCCGTCTCAATGAAGATGGGCTGTTCTGAATCCCAGCGCCCGTACCGTGCCCGGGCCGAGCCTGACGTGGGTTCGAAGCCGCGGCGCGGCCCTCGCGGAGCGCGGCCCGGGCGCCGGGGCGGCGGACGCCCTCTAGCGGCCGGGCGGGGGGACGCACAGTAACCGGCCCTTGGGAGCCCAACTCCCTCCTCGCCGTCGTCCCTAACCGTTCTGGTCGCCAGTCCCTCCCCTCCTCCCTCCCCGCCCCACCCCGGCTGCAGCCTCCTCACCCCGCGGCAGGGTGTGCGGCAGGGTCTGTTTGCCGAATCCTCTGCCTCCAACTTCTGCGTCTGATCCATTACGCACCTCGCGGCCCAAGTCGTCTTCCAGACCCTCGTTGTTGATCCTCGGTGTTCTCTGAGGAAGAGTCTCCTGAGCTTCCGCAGAGACCCCCTTCCTCGAGAGGCTTGTCACCCCTCGGCAGGGTGAGCGGTGTTTCTAACCGCACCTGCTGGGGATGTTGATTAGCCCACTCTTACCGAGGGACCCACTTATCCCTCCAGTGTCCTGTCGCCCAAATGCCGAAAAGGGGGGAAAGAGAAGACTCAGAGCCACAGGTCCTCCAGGCACAAGTTCAAGCGTCTTGGCCCTCCACAATCTGGCCTCAAATCTCCTTTCCAGCCTTAGTGCTAGCGCGACCTGGGCTCCAGTGTAAGGTAGAAGTTAAGGGTTAGTTAGAATCAGACTTTGTGGGTTAGAATCCCACGCCCACGGCTTATTACGTATGCGGGTGTATGAAAGGTTCTAAGTTCTTACTTTCTTTGCAACGTTGTGATGGAGCTAAAAGAAGTCACCTGGGTATCAGATTTAGCACAGTGCTCGCCGCATAGTGAGTGTTCGATAAAGGCAGCTATTACTTTCATTACCCCATGGACAAGGCAACTGATTTGCTCACCGGTCTGACACGCGCCTTGCACTTTCCATCTCTAAACTTTGGCTTCTGACACCAGATTTTCCTGGAATGACCTCTTCCTCCTCTCTAATCTCCTCCTCTTGAGATCTCACCTGTTCTCCAAGCTCAGCCCAAATATCCTCACCTGCTTAGGGACTGAAATAATACTGGAGCCATCTACCTCACAGGTTACCTATTTTGATTGACAACTTATATAATTTGTGACAGTGTACCATATGAAATTGCATATATTATGTGATATATATATGGGATAAATATTTATAATACATAGATGTATGGTTTTTTATTGTGTGTGCAATCATTTTAAAAAATTAAAGTCTTGTGATATGTATTCATGTGTTATTGGAATAATTATTTTGGAAAACAAATCACAGAAGTAACTGTATATATATCTTCACATATGTAATTTCCTGTGTTATTATGAAGGAATCTGCTTAGGTGCTAACCTTACCAATAGGGTTCAGAACAGAACGGAGTTTAAATGCCAGTAAGACATTCTAGTGTGTTGTCAAATTTTGTATTGAACAAACAACAAAAGTTACAGATTGTCTATCTTGAAATATCTTTAAAAACAGGACTGACCCCCTCCTGTCCCTGACATTATATATTTTTTAGTCCAGGCCTCAATGATTTCAAGTGCCTCACACAGGTGAGTTGTTGCTTCCAAGTGCTCATACAACCAACAGATGGCAGAATTGGTTATGTTGTTCTTACGTGGTTAAACACGAATCTATCTCTATATCAAGCAGAATAGAGTTTTTTTTAAAAGATGGTTGTGCCAGGCACAGTGGCATGCACCTGTAGTCCCAGCTACTTGGAAGGCTGAAGCAGGAGGATCACTTCAGCCCAGAAATTTGAGGCCAGCCTGGGCAACATGGTGAGCCTCAATATATATACACACATATATTTGTATGTATTACATAAAATAATAACAATAAAGATGGTTGTGTATCTCCGTAGGAATGAGGATATCTTACACATACACATGCATGTACCCTTGCTCTTTCCCACTTCAAAGTATATTTCTGAGCCTTTTTTCCCAAAACCTACCAGAAGAAAAGCCCCCACCTTTAGCGATTGCTGAGGGGTGACAGCGCAATCAGTTCAGGAAAGGACAGGGCTCATGAACACATCTGACACCCAGCAGAGGTTTCTTCCTCACACCAAATAATTCTCCAATTCTCCAGACAACAACTGGATGTCCTATAATTAAATTCAATTCAACTCTGACCCTAACGACCCAGAGTTGGCGTCAGACCCCACAATAAATAGAGCCTCCACCTTAGGTGTGGTTTGAAGATTAAATGAGATAATCCATGTAGGATGCTTAGCATGGCTCACAGTATGTCCAAATAAACATTAGCTTTATTAAGAATCAACACGAATGACGAAGAGACCGGCTGGACCATTGGAGCCTGGCTGAAGGGGGTGCAGCAGTGCAGAATGAGGCTTTGCCATGAATGTTGATCCTCCTGTTGAAATCTGTCCATTTTTGGACACGTTAAACCCGTGGCTGAAAGTTGGGGCTGAGGGGAAAGGCTGCAATCACTTGGCCTCTCTGGGCACAGTAAGGCCCAGAAGGAGCCGGTGCCCTCTCGTTTGAGTTCTGACAATTGATCCTTTAAAAAAAACGCAACAAATGGACCTCTCCTAAAAAACACCTACATTATTTTTTTAGAACTGGCATACAGCAGACATTTGTTATCTCTGGAAGCGCATTTACTCCTAACTGCTATGAGATGTGCGTTATCTCACGCACACACAGGAAACTGAGAGGCTAAATATTTAGCCAACAGCACATAGTTGATGGGATTTGAATCCCAGCCTTCTAACTTGAAGTTTGTTGTTTGTTACAGAATAGCTTTTTCTATTATAAAATCAAATTTAATTTACATTTCCTATATTCTCTACATAAAATTCTCCTCTTAAATAACATATAATATATTGTTGCAAACAGAAATAGATGACCTGGACAGATCAGACCCCTTCAACCCTCTGCCCCATTGTCCCTAAGCCTGTGAGAAGCTTCAGAGGGCCACATATGTTATGGAAGACGGTATTGAGCCAAGGGAAATTTTGGCAGAAACTTGGGCTTTGGCTTCAAACGCTATTGCACTCTGCTGGCAGGCGACGCTAAGCCGGGTTCTATGGCCTAGAGCCTAGAAACAAAATGGGTCACAGCCCGTGTGACCTTCCTCTCTAAGCACCACCTGAGTCTCAGCCCCTCCTCGTCCCAGCACGCAATGGGAAGGCAAGACCAATCCAGTGAAAATCGGGAATAGGGCCCAAAGGGGGAGAGAGGGAACCTGTGTGTGTACCAGAGCCCTGGGCAGCCAGCCCAGCCCTCAGATGAACTCACTACAGCCGTTGACTTACCCAGGCAGGTGGAAAAAGTGAGAGTGAAGAAGTGAGAGAGAATGAAACGAAGTAGCCAGGACTTCTCCTTATTCCTTTTCCCTCCAGAAGAAAACCATCTCAACAGCCAGAAGTGCTATCAGCCCCCAAAGCATGCTTATTTAAGCTCCATGCCTTAGAAGGTAGGACCCAAGACTATCTCTGAACATGACCAATGCACAGTGACCTCCTTCCTCCTGGGATAGTCTTAGAGGTGGGTGAGAGGAGCACCATGAGCTTCCTCGGCCCACAGGCCCATGGATTTTATTTTATGTTCTTGATGTCAGTGTTTTAGAACTTAACATTATACATCATAAAATAATAAGTGACTGGGTGTTTGTGATGAGCCTTTAAAATTCCCCTCTCCCCACCCCCCGAGATGTGCTGTACTGTCTCCTAATTCTACCCTTATGAACAGACATAATCCATGTCTCTGAATGAATGTATAATGCAAAACCTTCAAAGGGTTGCATGTAAGTGCCACTGACCTCATCTTTACAACAGGGAAAGATTATTTCCAGGAAGGGATTTTGAAGACGTGAATTCCAAGTAAGCAGTGCTATTATATGCATGTGAAATGGAAAAGTCTTCCAGTGTTTAGAACCGGTGCAGTGGACCAGAGCTGGTTTTAATTATGTAGAAATGATTGGCTCCAGTAAAACTCGAACTGGAAAATTGCCTCAGAGTTAGAGTAAAGAATTCATAAGATTTTAGACTTGGCAGAGACCAAAATGATCTTCTTAATGTAGGTGCTCTACATTTTATTTAATCCAGCCAACAAATATTTACTGAACACCTATTACATGCTAGGAACTCAAGTATAAAATCTTTATTTAATATTAAAAACTTCACAGTCCTCCCTGTGATAGTCATTGTAATTCTGGACTTTAAGAAAAGTAACTTATGAGGTAAAATTAATGACAAACTTAATAAAACTTTATTATATTTTAATCATTATGACAGTGCCTACATTGAGAATTAGTAGAATGTACATATATGAGACACATTATTCATTTCATTGACAGAAAATGTTTGACTCACAAACATTCCTAAAATTCTTCAAAGACATAGCACGGTTCCCTCTGAGTCTAAAGCCTTTAAGTTGGGAATCACGGATCAAGTTCAATGAGCTCATTTTACTGATGACGAAAACTGATAAATAGCTTACATTTGGTCTCCTAACTAGTTAGCAATAGAGCATCTTACTATGTTGTGCAGCCTTTGCCTATTTGCTGCCTATTTGCTTATGTGACAGAAAACTGCCCCCATGATTCATTCTCTCCGTCTTCTGCCCCACCAGTCTGAGCTGGGCACATGGGTGACCAGGTAGAGACCACATTTCCCAGCTTTTCTTGCAGGTAGGCATGGCCATGTGACTATGGCCAATGGAATGTAGCAGAACTGACGTGTGCAATTTCTAAGTCACATCCTCTTGAATGAAGCTGTTCCCTCTCCACATCCTACCACCACATTCACCCCCAAATTTTGCACTTGTGGACCAGTTTCAACCTTGCAGATTAAGTCAGAACCCTAGGGGCAAATGCAACAAATAGAAGAAACCCGAGTCACTCGATGTCCTCAAAGAGCAGAGCTGCCCTGTCCTGCTCCACCCCACTTCTGGACTGGTCACAGAAAGAGAAAGAAACATTTATTTTGTCTTAGCTAAATATTTTTGTGTCTCTTTGTTTCAGAAATTTAGTCTAAACCTAACAAAAACAATGTACTCACATAAAAGACTACAAGGTTAGAGGGTAAGGGAAATAGCAAAGTATATGCTTGTCCCTACTCCTCCAATATCCCCTATACTGGGTTGAATAGCAGTCCCCAACAATTTGTGTCCACCTGGGACTTCAGAATATGATCTTATTTGGAAATAGAGTCTTTGTAGATAGATGTAATTAGTTAAGATGACATCATACTGGATTAGGGTATGCACTAAATTCAAGAACTGGTATCCTTAAAAGAAGGCCATGTGAAGTCACAGAGACAGGCAAAGAGAAGCCCATGTGACAACAGAGGCAGGGATCAGAGTGGTGCATCTATAAGCCAAGTAATGACAAGTGTTGCCAACAGCCCCCAAAAGGAAGAAGTAAGGAAAGATTCTTCCTTAGAGCCTCAGAGCCTTAGAGGGAGCATGAGCCTGCTGATGCCTCGGTTTCCGACTTCTGGATTCCAGAACTGTGAGAGAATAAATTCCTGGCACCCAGTTCATGGTACTGTGTTTGAGCAGCCCTGGGAAAATGACACAAAGGCCCATACCTGACCCTTCCCTCTATTGAGGCCTAGGGGCCAGTGGGTGTCCCAGGCATAGGTGAGACTCTTCCTGTAGAGAGCCTGTACTGATTGTGGGAAACCGATCGAAGGCCCAGGAACAGGCACTAAAAGGAGTGGGGCAGAGGTCATGAACCTGGAGAGCAGGCAGCTGACACAGGCCCAAGGCTGTGGCAGGTGTAGGCTGTCCTATGAGTCTCTGCGTAGCTGCTAACTATCATCTCCCTGAGCTTCTCTCAAACCCCATCCTTAGAACCTTCCTCCTAGCAAAGAATTAGGAAGAGGGGACATTGAGGGCAGGCGACTGCAGACTTTTGGCTGTAAAGGGGAGGAGAGGAGCAGGGCTTCGGCATGAGAAAGCATGTTGGAGAAAAGCCTTTTTCTTATGCGTCACTTACTGAACTACTAGACGCTAGGTGTTGATTTGCTATGGACATGATCTCAGACCTGGTAGAGATCACTTTTAGAAGAGCAAACAAACATTCATGACCAAATAAACATAGCACTGCTGCTATAAGAAATATTGCCATGGGACGTTACCATGGGATGTTGACTGTGCTTTGGCTGAGGACACCAAACAGCAGCTGGCAAATGCTCCCTTGCTCCACAATGAGTTGTATCAAAGGAAAAGAAGCCAAACTCTGTAAAACGATTTAAAGAGGTTTATTCTGAGCCAAATTTGAGGACCATGGCCCAGAGCCAAGCACAGGAAGTCTTGAACAAGTAGACTCACTATGGTTGGGTTACAGTTTGGTTTCATACATTTCAGGGAAACAGGAATTACATGTAAAGTCATAAATCAATACATGGAAGGCATACATTGGTTTGGCCCGAAAAGCTGGGACATCTCAAAGCAGGGGGGCTTACAGGTTACAGGTGGGTTTAAAGACTCTTTGATTTGTAATTGGTTAAAGAAATGAGGCTTTGTCTAAAGGCTTGTAATGTTTTAAGTTAAGATAAGGAAGTTTGTTAATCAGAGATAAGACACCGGACATACACCCTGACTCAAATGATTTGTTATATATATTGAGGACCGGCAGGTTTGTCTTGCATAGCCTTAGGCCTGTCAATGAGTTACAAAGGACATCTCCACGAAGGGAGGAGGCTGTGATGAGGCATGTCTGACCTCCCCTCTTGTGGCCAGCAACTCAGCTTTAGTGTATTCGTGGGGTCTTGGCCAAGAGAGCATCTATTCAGTCATCTGGTGGCGGGGGAGACTTTAAGATTTTATTTTAGTTCACAATTACTAGCTCAACTGTGCAGGCCTTGCAAAGGAAGCTATGAATTGATTTTGAGACTCTAACTAGCTAACTACTTCCCTCCAGCCTATGAAAGATGTTGAAGAGTCTGAGAGGGAGGCTGGAACTGCAGGAGCATTTGGTGGGCCGGCAGTGTGTGATTCGTCCCTCATCCCCACAGTGCAGAAGAGGTGGCAGGCCCGTAGGAGACCTTCTGCAGCAGCTGAAAGGTGTCCCTGGAGGTGAGGCTTGGAGTGGTATCTGCTTCGTGCCTGAGAAGTCTAAAGGGCAGACTGACTGAAGCTGCCTGTGGCACCAGCGCAGAGGGTGCAGTGTGGGAAGTGAGGTCACTCCACTGACAACAGGTCAGAGGCTCATGTTCGCCCTGAAAGAGAAATGCGGACATTGAGAGGATGTGCTATGAGTTGACCTGGAGCCTCCTTAAAGGGATTTTGCCCAAAATGGCCATGCTTAAAGTTATCCCAACAGAGAGTATTAAACTCTCAGGAATAGGGGCTACAGGGGGAGAGTCAAGTGGCCAGTCAGTGAGGGGACCACCTGAATCAGGGAAATGCAGGTGAGCGATCCCCAGGAACGGTGGTGTCCAAAGAATCTCAGAGCAGCCCATGTGAGAAAGAGCTCAGCTCAAGAGCAGCAACCACCAGCTCTCTGCAGAACCTTTTGGCCCCTCAGCCTACCTTCCCTTCTAATCTTGTAGGGGTCAGAAGTTGCACCTGGTGGTAGGAGGGCGGAAGGAATCTGTGTTGTAAAGAGAGAAGAAGGCCGGGGCAGTGGCTCACACCTGTAATCCTAGCACTCTGGGAAGCCGAGGTGGGAAGATAGCTTGAGGTCAGGAGTTTGAGACCAGCCTGAGCAAGAGTGAGACCCCGTCTCTACTAAAAATAGAAAAATCAGCTGGGCCTGGGGGTGTGTGCCTATATCCCAGCTGAAGTCTTCCTGCCCACAATGGGCCAACACTGAATGAGTCACAGTTTTTATTGTTCCTCTAGACTGGGCACAATTAATTACCAAATGGAGACTGTCCTGAGATCTCAAATGACCAGAGCACTTTTCATGATCTGTGAGTGAGCAAATAAGCTATGGGGCCTCTTGGGGCTCTCATTCCAGGGGGAAGTATCCCCTCAGGGTGGTTTACAGAGGAGTTGTGAAGAAAAAAATAAATTTACTTTATGACTAAACTCTTCAAATCCTGCTCTTTCAATTACACCATGAAAGAGAGGTACATGGTGCTGTCAGCGCTACAACGGGGAGTTTGACCCAAGACAGGAGGAGGTGAGGAAACAGGGCCGTAGGCAGCGCAGAATCTTGAAAGTTTGGAGCAGCAGCAGCGAAAGGGGATGTGAAGAGCAAATGAGGAGGGAAGGTCGGAACCGAGGTCAGGGTGGGCTTTCTGAATTAGTCTCATGAGAGATGGGATGGTTCAGGGTGACTTCCAGGTCCAGCGCACGGTCCCAGGAAGTGGTGTCTGGGCTAAAGTGGAGAGGAAGGTAAACTGGACATGGAAAAGGAAGGGAGCTGGGGCCACCTGTGAGATGTGAACACCAGCCAAGGTGGTGGCAGGGCTTGAGACAGAGGAGGGCTGCCACCATCGTCATCAATGAGTGAGGAGGAGCAGATCAGGAAGTCTGTGTGAACCACAAAGGAACAGGGCTTCACAGATGGCTCAAAGGAAAGGTTTGGGAAAGAGGAAGTGAGAAGGAAACTGGGAGGAGGAGAGGGAACACCAAGTTCTGCTGGGATGAGATCATGGGGTGGGGTTTACAACTGTAGGTCAACCAACGAAAACGGGAATGTGTGAAGAGATGATTCAGTCCCTGATGGTCTGCTACAGCCTTGCTACTCAGAGTGTGCTCTGAGGACCAGAGGCACCGGCCTCACCTGAGAACTTGATGTCAGGTGCCACTCTAGACCTACTAGATTAGATTCTGCGTATTACAAGGCACCTAGGTGGTTCTATGCACATTAAAGTTTGACAACGCTGTTCTGGAGCATGATAAACTTATGCCAGCTGTGGCTTAGGAGGAGCACTGTGAGGTTACTGTACGTATCTAGATAATCCTTTCCTTTTGAGTCCATTGGGGGTTGATGCCTTGGCCTCCTAGTACATGAAAATCAGTGTTCAGAGGCATTGCAAATGAGCCATTGGCTACAAGTCAGTGACATGTAGATGGACTCAGGAGGCTATGACAGTGTTAGAGAATCTGGTCAACTGGCCACCCTGTGTGGGTGATGTTTTGTGGGGACAATATGACCGAAGGGATCCGAGCCAATTTCATGTATGGAAAGAGTAAATGATTAGACGGAGTAGGCAAAGATAAAGCCCAGAGTCTCTCCCCATTGGCTTTGCTTGCTTCCTGCCTGATATCCCACATTTCTGACTCCTGCAGCAATTCCATAGGTATTTACCAGGTGTGGACCAGGGGCAGGCAGGCACTCATAAATATCTTCTTCAGTTTCCAGAGCTTTTGCATAAATCATATCACATTTTATTAATAATTTTTATTCTCATAACCACCTTTTGAGGTCAGTGGAGAAGGTAGGATATACTTTATTTACAGTCTTCAAGGATTTACTCTAAATCACACAGCTAATAAGAATTGGGATTTGAATCTAGATTCTCTGTCTTCAGTCCATTTCTGCAGAAAAGGCAAGCTCTTTTATGAAAGGGCTTATTATTTATTCCACAGGCATTAGAATTTGGTGGGCCTTGACTTGTAAAGTGTTCGGTTTCCTAATTATGTGAGCAAGGGAATTTGAAATGCAGAAAAAGGGCCTTTCAATGACAATCTTTCCAGTCCTCTCCAACCCATCTCAAGGGATATCGCAAACAAAGCAAGAAGCACCACAGAAAGCAGAGAGGCCCATTTCAATGCACCTGCTGGGGGCACTGTGCACAGAAGCCCTGATGCCCTCTGTGGAGGGGGAAAGCTTGGTCAGTGCTGTTCTGTTTCCTCACCTGGTGGGGTGTGAACTTCGCAGCTGCACAGCTGTGAAACACCACTGTCTGGTCACTCTGGTTCTAAATGACTGCACATCGCACTAAATACACTGCTGGCAGGAGTCTTAATTTTTAAACCAAGAGAACTGTGGCAGGAATAGGCCGGCTCGTCCCATCGCTTCCAGACTGTCTGCACCTGTTCTTCCACGTGCTCCTCAGTGTCCTCCTGGGGGACTCCTCCGTGGTCAGGGAGACTGGGCAAGCAACAGAGTGGAGGGAGACTCCGAGGCTCTTCTGACAGTATTGCTTTGCAACATGAGCTCTCCCTTTCAGTTGCACAGCCTGAACACAGGAGTTTTTCAAAAGCCAGGGGGAATAGCACTGAAATGAACTTGCCTCAGTGGATATGGAAGGTACCTCTCCCATCAGCCTTCTAAATGCTTTTGACAAAAGCAGCCAGCCAGCTCCCCTAGGCATTTGCCTCAGTTGTTTATGCAACTTACACAGACGGAAGGGATGGTTGAGAAATCAAAGTGAACAAGCCTATTTAAATCACCATTACTCCGACCCAGAAATACCTACCAGAGCCCACAGCTTTTTGCTCTGACAATGGGTTCAGAGTATCTCACTGAGCTTCCAGCTATATTTTGTTTCTGTTTTTAAAGAATACAATGTGGTTGCTAGAATCAAGGACCCAGTGACAAGGAGCAGCTGTCCTTCCATTAAGTCCTGATGTTCAGGCTGTGACTTGCAGAGTACAGATCTGAGGGGCTTGCACCGAGTGAGCTAGTGAGCTGGTGGCAGCTCTGTGGGCACGATGGTCCAGAGGACAGATAATTCCAAGTCCAAAGAATCCAGATTTTGGAAGTTTTTTTTGTGTAGTTTTCCTGTCTCTGTAGCACTGGTCTCCTAAAACCAAATAGGATGCTGAATTTTTGAGTTGGCTATTCAAGTAGATTTCCAGAAAAACCTCTAACTCAAGCATGGACCTTAATCTGCCATTCTTAGCCTGAGGCTTTCTGATGATACACAGCAGGACTGAAAAGAATTCCATTCAGGGGTCTAAGAATAACGTTTTGGTGATGTGAAAAACCATTTAACTTTTTTTCTTAGCGTCTTTACCCATTAAACGCTACAATGAAATTGACTAGAAAAAAATAACGGCTCCCACATACTGAGCTCTTACTATGTGCCACACACTGTGTTAAGCCCTTTTGTAAATTTCTTACTTAATCCCCACAACAATGTTGACCTCTCTTCCTTTATAGCAAGAAAAATGAGGCTTAGATTTACCTAGGTTTACAGGAGTTACTAACTGGTGGGGTTGGGATTAAAACTCATGTATGTCTCTGTTTAAAGCCCTTAATTGCCATATGTCATTTACGAAAAGGTGACTGTAAAGGGAGTTTTTATTTTAGAACCTTGCATTTTCTATAGCACTCTGTAGTTTTCAAAGTATCTTGTGAACAGCATCTTTTTTTGAGCCTCTTAATAACCCTGTGAATAAGGCAGAGAAGACCTTTTTCCCATTTTGTAGATGAGGAAACTAAGGTCCAGAGAGATTAAATAATTGGCCAAGTTTCTGGAACTAGTAAACACTGGAACAGCAATAAGAATTTAGGTTTTCCAACTCCTACCGCAGTGTGAGATCTATTCCCTGTATCCCTCTCTACTTAGGCAAAGAACCACGTGCCGGAAGAGACCTGAGTGATCATGGAGTCTACACCTCTCATTTTAGATTTGCAGAAACTAACATTCAGACAGGGGAAGTTACTTAACCAAGGTCACCCCACTAGCCAGTAACAGAACTGGCCCCAGAAATCAGACTCCCAATATTTCCAGTTTAGTGATACCACCTCTCTTTCAAAAAAAGAGGAAATTTCTAAGTGAAATCATAATCAATAGCGTTGGTAGTATAGTGGTGAGCATAGCTGCCTTTCATAATCAATAAAAAAACACTTGAGGGAAACATTTTTTGGTTGCTTTGGAAACATGAAAAGGGAAGTCTCAGGATAGAAAATCACTGAGTCTTTAGTTCTATCCTCAACCTGCAGAGTATTTACTAAGAGGTTTTGCTTTAAGAAGAAAATTGCTCATCAGTCATTGATATTAGGACTGTAAAATTACAAAGATATTTGCCCATGGTGTTAATGTGTAGCTTGCTATTAAAGATGTTATTTTTTTAATGTAGGCTGTATTAGCTTTCAAAGGACAGCTTCTTGTAAGTTAGAAACTTCAACTGTTCGGAGACAGAATGAGTCATTCCGACACTAGAGAGCGCTCCGTGAAAGGCTGGCTACACGGATTCCCAGGAAGCTTCTAGGAGCAGCTGGAGCCCGGATATGGAAGACAAGAAGGATGGAGTAAGCAGTAAAAAAGTACGGTAATATTACCGGGCCAGATGTCACAACCCACACGATGGGCTATAAAAAGGGGTGTGTGTGTGTCTTGTCTGTCTGTGTGTTTGGCTTTAGTTTTGTTATTATTTTAATATAGCCTTCGTCCAGAATAGGATCGGTTTTCACATGTATACCATTCATTTCTCACAACCTTGAAAAGTAGGTATTAGTATCTCCACTTTATAGATTAAGAAGTTGAGGTTCAGTGAAATTAAGTGATGTGCCCAAAGTCATAAATGCAAAAGTATTTTACTATTAATCTCCTTCCAATAGCATTTTCAAAGCAATAGGGCTTTTATTAGCTGAAGAACATATAGTAACTCCTTATGGTCTGATTAAGTGCCTTTCGTTTGCAGAATTCCTTGGAATTTTGTTAGTTAAAATTTTGTTATTTAAACAACCTTGCCTTCCACCCCAGCCAGTTCAGTAACACTGCTGTTCCATAAACATGTCATTGTGGATTTCCTTAGTGACTTTACTCCAAAGTCACTTACTGGAAACATCCTCCCTTTTCTTCCTCCATCTCTGAGACCACGAAGCCTTCATGCCCTAGGGTCTGTGTTGCCATCTCCTCTGGGCCGTAGGTGACTCCTCTCTGATTCTGACTGCAGGGACTTGTTGAGCCCTAAGAGGTGCTCGATAAATATTGGCTCACAGTGGTTCCCAATCCTTAATAGGCATCAAAATCACCCAGGGTGCCTGTGGAACTTGCAGACAGCCAGCCCCTACCCCACGACGTTATGATTCCCTGGGTCGGGGATAGTGTCCTTGCATATTTAACAAGCATCCTGGGTGATTCTAAGTTCTCTGTGAACCTCATTTTGACAAAATAGCTCTTAAGTATTCTCCTAAATGTATTCATACTCCTATGTCATCTGATACGATTTGCCATGTGTTATTGTTACTTTAAACATTTTCTCAAGTTGCTTCATTTCAATATATTTTGTTTCTTAAAAGTGGGAACATCAAGAGGCAGAGACCTCGTTTTATATTCTCTCCTGTTCCCCCTTTCGTAGCCATTAGATCTCCATTGGACGGGCAGTTCCCGGCACTTCTCTTTGCTTAAAGTGTACATTCTCCCCGTGTTGCTTACCTGTGTAGCTCCCACTCCCCTTCATGGCTCAGTTTAGAGATGGCTCCAAGTGATCTAAGTTGCCCAAGTGCAGATGAAGCACCCTTGCTACACATTCCCAAGGCACCCCTAACCTCTCCCACCAGAGTCTGGCATAGGATGCACACATCTTTCTGTGTTCCCTCAGGGACTTTATTCCAACCTCACCAACAGGGGACTTGCTGTATCCCTTTATGAGGACAGGAACTTTGCTTTTCTTGTTCCTGATTGTATCTCAGCTCCAGGAACAGAGCCTGATACTAGTAAGCACTTAATGATCATTTGTAGATAAGTGAATGAACAAACTGAGAAGAATGATTAAGAAAAGAAAAATTTTAAAAAAGAAAGAAAAGAGAAATATAGGAGAGGAAACATTTTAAAAACTACCTTGATTATTAATAGGCACATGAAGTATGGAGACAGTGGCCTTTAGGGTCAGAATGGGGCCCCCACAGGATGGGCCAGGGGAGCTGGCAGGCACTAGCTGCTTCATTCTCCCTGTGGATCTAACACAGTCCAACTCAATGCATATTTATTGGGTACCTCTGATGTGACAGGCACAGTGCTGGATGCTGGGGAATCAAAAAATGTGTAAGGCACAGTCCCTGAACTTGAGGGTATGATATTTAAAATGAAATGATTTTGTGATCTATATGCTAGTGTGTTTAAGCATTAATAGGAAACAAGAGATGACGCTACTCTCAGGAGAGTTCAAATGACCCTGCGTCTTATAATTGCCACATCATGTAAGGTAAGTCTTAAGAAGAAATGAGGCAAAATGGAAAAAAGCCAGGCTTTAAAGTCCCACAAACCCACATTGACCAGCATAGCTGCATCCTCTTACTATTAATATAATAATTATGCTACCAGCAGCCTGGGCTGCATGTGTCAAGTCGGCCTAATAGTAATAACACCCATCGTGGTATATACTGCCCATGGTTGACATTACTGAGCGCTGTGCCAGGCACTCTGCTAAGCACGTCCCATACATTATCATATTTAATCCTCTCAGTGATCTAATATAAGTGCCACTGTTATTCACACTTTCCTACAGAGAAAATTGGCGGTTATGGACTGAATGTTTGTGCCCTCCAACCCCAAATTCATATGTTGAAGTCCTAGCCTCCCCAGTGAGGCTAGATTTGGAGATGGGACCTCTAAGGATGTAATTCAATAAGAATGGGACTTTGATCCAATAGAACTAGTGTCCTTATAAGGAGAGACACCGAGGAAAACTCTGTCTTCACTGCCCCCCCACCCCTCAGCCTGCTGGCACCTTGATCTTATTCTTCCAGTGTCCAGAACTGTGAGAAAATAAATTTCTGTTGTTGGAGCCACTCAGTTTGTGGTATTTTGTTACGACAGCCCGAGCTGACTAATACACTGGCTCAGAGAGTTTAAATAATTTGCCTAAAGTGACCCCGTTAACAAATGGCACAACCAGGATTTGAACCTGGGACTGGGTAATGAATAAATGAGATAATGGAAGTAAAATCCTGGCATGGTGTTAGGAAATAATAAGTCTTCAATAAATGGCTTCTAATATTTGTATTACATTCCAAAAGTCAGGCCCACGGAATTATTGCTGTTGCGGTGAGTTACTATGAGGAAGGTTCAGCAAGATAGAAAGGAAGGCTGGGTTCTGGAGCCCACGGCACAGACCAGAGGCAAGAAAGGAACCTACTTGGCCACCAGTGCTTCTGCAGCTCCTCCTGCACTGAGCTTCCTTGGACTCAAGAACCCCCATTCCTGTGGAACTCTAGCATCATAGGGTCACAAAGCCCTCATGGGTCACCCGTCAGGTCCACAATCTGGTGCATGCATTCTCCTACCACATCCCTGCCAAGTGCCTGGCTCTGCTTTAATCTCTGTCTTGACCTTACCCATTATCTTCATGGCCTCTCCACACAGCTCTTGGACAAGAAAGGCAAGAATCCTAGAAGTTATCCCTAGACAGCCCTTTCAAGATCTTCTAAGTCAGCCCCACATGTTCCCAAATGGCCAACCTGGGGTGGGGATTAGCAGGGGCATGACCTAGGGTGAGGCAGGGGCTCTTCCCTCCCTCCTATAGAATGAGTCACTCCTTCCCAACCCACGTCCCTCCTTGTCCCTCCAGGAGGCAGTGAAAAGGTTCACATGTTTGTAAATCCACATTAATGTTGGTACAAGCAAGAGAGCCCCTAAATCAGGAGGAAGGAATGTGGTTGGCATCACCACTGAAACCTCCACTGAGACCTGGGAGGCAGTTGTCAGAGGTGAGCTGGCTCAGGAGTCAGAGATGCAGGAAATTGCATACATTCGGTCCACAAGCCACACCCCTGCAGCTAGCATCTGAGCCCTTATCAAAGCTCTCACGCTACAGGCGTGCTCATGGATGACTACTTTTCGTCCCCAAAGCTCTCCTGTATTTTCCTTTCACTAGCACAGAAACCTGGGGAACAGGTGTCTGAATGTAAGCCACTGCAGCCTGAACCCCACTATGTAAGCTTTCAGCACAGAGGACCATTAGTGAGGGGCAAGCAAGTAGAATCCCACCTCCTGCTGCATTCACACACTGGTTACCTGCTTGTCTTATCCCTTCTTTTCCGTCAGCACACAGCAGGCCAGGCTTATCGTCCCTTAATGAGTAAGGACAACTGTCTTCTTCAAAGGACTGGAGCCTCAAAATGGGCCGGTCCTTTGGATTTTCCATTCCCAACCCTTTTGTGAAATTGTACTGGGATCCTGACATGAGTCAGGAACTTAATTAGTACCATTTAGCAGCTTATGTGTTAATATGTGCTTGACAAAATCCAAATTCAATGGGGTTGAATGTGAGTCCATCCTTGGAAACACGCTCTGCCCCTCAAGGTCTCTCCCCCCAGCCTCCCAGCCTTCCCCTCCTGCTGGGGTTGCACAGCTCCCGCAGGGCTGTGAATTTCAATTGTGAAAACCTCTCCCCAGCCTTCATCATCAGTTCTTCCTAACAACTCTAAGCCTCTAAGGCTTGTGCTTTAGACTATTTTTAACTTATCCTTTCTTTTAAAAAATTACACCAGAGGAGCTTAATGAGCCCCATTTAGCTTTTTGTAGAAAAAGAAAATTTGCAGACATTAACCAGAAAGTGCCACTGAACACCGCGGCTGGCTGGCACGCCTCCTTAAACCCGCCTTCCCCATTCCATACAATAGCTTATTTTTGGATGGCAGCCTCCACACAACATCACAAACACGCCACACTGGGATTCATTATGAACTTAACAGAAAGTGAAGATGTAGGTGAGAGGTTTAGAAAAGGAACCCAGAGTTGCAGAAGGCAAGGTGGGGGAAGGAAAGAAGAGTCCCTGTGCATGGGGAGTCCCGGCTGCCCAAAGCTGCTCCAGCACCTCGTATCTACAGGTTCTTTAACTTCGCTTCTAATCAGCCAGCAGTGTGAATGATATGAAGAAAATGAGAGAAA
Source organism: Lepilemur ruficaudatus (assembly GCA_963574885.1). Taxonomy (NCBI): domain Eukaryota; kingdom Metazoa; phylum Chordata; class Mammalia; order Primates; family Lepilemuridae; genus Lepilemur; species Lepilemur ruficaudatus. The sequence continues at coordinate 10,821 of CAUYRT010080050.1, read as the reverse complement.
ACAATGACATTTCAGATATCTGTTTATTGTCATGTAAAACTAACACACACACACCCCAACCCTCACCAATACCAGCAGCAACAACCGACCAGAGCGGAAAAGAGCTCAAGTGTTCTTGCAGAGGATAAAACACTATGGTAATAAACATCTCAGCCGGCCATCCACCTGAACTCAAGTCCCCTTGGGTCAAAGTCGATTTTAGGAAAAGATTCCCAGCTGTTTTGCATGGCAAGAGGTCCAAGTTACAAATTACAGCACTGCCCCCAGCAGTGCCAAAGCAATCAGGGCATAACCATGTGCTCTTTGGACTTTAGCTAAAGTATAGTGGGGGTCTTTCCAGGTATGAATATAAAGCCCAGTCTTCTTGGTACAGCCAGCAGTGCTGGTTGTTACAAAGTCTGCAAGTTACCTTTCTCATCATGGCATTGGCCTTCTTAACTGGGGCTCAGCCATGCCTTTACCTAATGAGGTTACAGTAAACACTCTCTGGCCTGAAGATTCTAAATGCAGTTTGAGGCATGCAAACACAGTCTTGGCAACTGCCACTCACCTGTCTAAGGTCTGGGGACCAGAGAGGGGGTTACTTAAGACTTCATCAGAGGAAAATCTTCCTCCTTCGATAAATAGCCCAGTCTCTCTGAAACATATTATTGTTATAATGTATCATTCTTTAGAGTTTTCCTTTAGCATCCATATTATTTTAAGCATTCCATGATAACTCAAAAGATAAAAATGTTTTTTCAGAGCAGGATAAAGTACTATCTGGCTGTGTTGGCTAAAAGAAAAGATTTTTAGGATGTGGAAAAATAAAGGAGAAATTTGTAAATGACAGGAATGATTTTAAAATTTATTACTGTAAAAAAGAAATTATCTGTGATCAAAATAAGTGTGAAGTATTTACTCATGATGTGTACAACTTTGATTAATCAAAAGGAGACAAGATAAGAAGAGTAATTCTTTTGAGTTGCCACTCAAGTCTAGTGTTCATAATGAAAAAGGCAAAGAGTTTCATGTTTAGACTCTTGATGAGAGATTAAAAAGTCAGCAAAACTCCAACAGAAAAAGAAAAAAAGCCATTCCCTGAGTTCTTTACTCTGAGTTCTTACATGTTTGCTAGTGAGGCAAAAGAATTAAGCTAAGGCTTTTACTTTACTCATAGTATAAACAGAAATTGTGTAATCATTATTCAAGGACTCATTGAATTTAGTTCTAGAAGGGACCTGGTTCCTTGTCCCATGGTTACATGATAGAGTGGAGAGGAAGACAAGCTCTGTGCCTGTGCTCATGCTGTTGCCTCTGTCTGCAGGACCTTCCTTGCCTTGTTTACTAGGTGAACTCCTAGTCATCCTTTGGGACCCAGAAAAATATCATCTCATCTTTGAAGCCTCCCTTGATGCACCCAGGCAGTGTATAATCTTTCTATTGGTATTTCTGTCTTTCTCACCAGACTGTGAGCTCTTAAAGGAGCAGGAACATGCTTGATTGACATGCATGTTCCAGCATTCAGCACAATCTTGGCTCACAGTAAGCAAGTACTAGATCGATAAATGTTATTATGTAACATATATATATATATATAAATGGTTTGCTGTATGGCAATGACAAGAACAAATAATAAAAAGGATTGAGCATAGGTGTTAGTTCATAAATTAATAATCATTGGCTTATCACTGTGCAAGGCAGTGGTGGAGACTAAAGAAACATAAAACAGAGTCTAGGTCCTAGTTGGGAGAGTTGAAAGAAACATACATGAAATAGCAGGGAAGACATAAACCAATAATTGATTACCTCGTACAGTGAATGGTTCAGAGCAGTGAGGGATGGCTGTCGGAATTGGGCTCTTTGCGTTCGACCTCCCTAGAAGACGATTGCCCCAATCCAATTTTTAACACTCAAATAGCTGTCAGAATCTCTTTTCTGGGTGTTCCTGATCCTACTTTGCACTTTATTCTGGTTGTTAAAAGGTGCTGGAAATCTGGGTTTTTATGTGAAATTTTCTGATTATCAAATATTGGCAACTAATTTTTGTTTGTTTGTTTATTTTTTGAGACAGGATCTCACTGTCACTTAGGCTGGAGTGCAGCAGCATGATCATAGCTTACAGCAGCCTCAAATTCCTGGGCTCAAGTGACCTTCCTGCTTTAGGCTCCCAAGTAGCTGGGATTATAGGCATGCACCACCATACCTAGCTAATTTTTCTATTTTTTGTAGAGATGGGGGTCTCATTCTTGCTCAGGTTGGTCTCAAACTCTTGACCTCAAGCAATCCTCCTGCCTTGGGCTCCCAGAGTGCTAGGATTACAGGCCTGAGCCAACACACTCAGCACAGGCTAATATAAAAAATTTTTTTTTGTAAAAACAGGGTCTTGCTCTGTTGCCCAGGCTGGTCTGGAACTCCTGGCCTCAAGTGACCCTCCCACCTCAGCCTCCCAAAGTGCTAGCATTACAGGCATGAACCAACACGCCCAGCTTAGCAACTAATTTGAAAAATTTTAGGCTGAGTGAGCGTGGTGGCTCATGCCTATAATCCTAGCAATCTGGGAGGCTGAGGCAGGGGGATCGCTTGAGCCCAGGAGATTGAGGTTGCAGTGAGCTACGATGACACCACTGAATTCTACCTGGGGTGACAGAATGAGACTCTGTCTCAAAAAGAAAAAATTTAGAACACTGTGCAGTTAAAACACATTTGTAGGCTGTGAATTTACAGATTGTCAGCCAGGTGTCACAAAAAGAAAAGGAAGATTAAATGGTTAACTCATAAAACTCTTGCTTACTCCATTAGAAAGAGAAAAAACTGTTACAGCTCATGGATATCTGTTGAAGACAAAAAAAAAAAAAAAAAAAAGGAAAGAGAAAAATGAACAGATTTTTAGGAGATGGATAAATGTTAGTGAGGAAAGTGGCAAGAGGAACTACCTATTGGTGTGCTGGAGATAAACTTCCAGGGGATATCAAAGAATGTCAGGAATGGAAGGTACCTGGTCTCCTGGTCACATGTATGCATGATTTAGAGTCATGGCTTTAGCTCCCTGTGTTAGCCAGGGTTCTCCCAGAACCAGTATGATTGTCTATCTATCTGTCTATCTATCTATCTATCTATTGAGAGGGAGGTAAAAGGAGATTTATTATGAGAATTTACTCATGGGATTATGGAGGCTGAAAAGTCCACAATATATCTTATACCAGCTGGAGAACCAGGAAAACCAGTGGTGTAGTTCAGTCTGAGTCCAAAGGCCTGAGAACCAAGGGAGCTGACAGTGTAACTAACTCACAGCCTGAGGCTGAAGGCCTGACATCCTGGGGGGACTACTAGTGCAAGTCTTGGAATCTGAAGGCCCACAAACCTGGAGTTCTAACATCCAAGGGCAGGAGAAGACGGGCGTCCTAACTCCAGAAGGCAACTGGAATTTGCCTTTTTGTTCTATCCGGGCCCGCACCTGATGGGATGGTGCCAGCCCACCTTGGGTGAGAGTGGATCTTCCTTACTCTGTCCACTGATTCAAATGCCAGTGTCTTCCAGAAATACCCTCACAGACATACCCAGAAATAATGCTTTTCTAGCTGTCGGTGTATCTCTTAACCTAGCTGACACCTAAATTTAACCATCACACTCTTTTCAGCTTAGTTTCCCTGACTGAGCTAAGCAAGGACACCAACTTCGAGAAGGATGGAGAGCAGGAGATGGGACGGCTGCCTCCTCCTCCGAGTCTGCATTGCCCAGGGGCAGCTCTCATTAGGACAATGCTGACTTTTAGTTCCACGGCTACAACCTCTCAGTCTAAACTTTATTTTCAAATCATCTCCAGGTCGCACTGCTTTGGGACATTTGCCAGATGAAGTTTCAAACAATGCTCAGACATAGTAATCTTTCAAATCCAGAATGCTAGGATTTCACCTATGAGTAAGAAAACCCCACAGGCTGGCTTCCCCCTTCCTGTTCCCACATTCCTCTCTCCAGCTCAGGAAGAGCTGCTCAGCCTCATCTTGACATTTAAGGTTTCTGGCCGTGCTCATCTTCTCTTCCCACAGACAAGAGCTATGAGGACACATCCCAACAAAGCGAGTGCCACGTGGACCGGTAAACATTCTACTCACCATTTGGAAGAAGTAACTACCTTTCTTCTTTTTAAATGACCATACAAATCAGTTTGCTCTGGGGGATTTTAATTTTTTTAAGAATGTCTCAATTCTTTTTTATGATGATTTTCCTGAGGATTTTTATACCATTTCGACTTTTAGTCAGCAAAACTACAACCAAGATTCTCGCTTGCTACTTTATGTCACATCTGTGTTCTTTTATTCTCATTTAAACCTCTTATTTTAGCCAGATTAGATACATAGCAGCCTTACTGCACAACATGACAGTTTTAAAGAAAATAATATGTTAGGGGGGAATTAATATTTAATTTGCTCTAACTTATTCTTTTCGCTGTTGTGTCACTTTACTTAAATATTTTCTCTAATTAAAATACAATTTAGGACTTTGGAATTATTATTTAGCAATTTTGTTTGCTTGTTAACTCAGATCAGATTGTTTTTCTTTGTAGGAGATTAGCAAAATGGTAATGTTTTACAATAAGTTTCTCTTCTTTTGCTACATAAACTACCATGTGCTGTTTTGGTAATAGGTATGATTTGGAAACTCTGAATATGAATGCCTTTTTTCAATTGACAAATACTCAGGAAATAGCATGATGTGGAAAAATCTCTTCTTGGGAAAAATTTTCCTGCATTTCCTATTGACTAGAAATCTAAAATAAATTCATTAAGAAATAATTACTCAGTGTTTTCTATGTACCAGAACACAATCCTAAATACAAGGGATACATCAGTCAGCAAAACTGATAAAACTTTCTGTCTGCAAAGGGCTTATATTCTAGCAGAGAGGGATAAACAATAAAAATATAATAAGCACATGATAAGTGCTCAGGGAAAAATAGTAAAGCAAGGTAACGGGAATGGGAGTAGGCAGGGAGTGGGTTCCAATGTTAGATATGGTTGTCTGGGTGTATGCTTCCCCTAGTAATGACATTTCGGAGGGGTGTGTGTACAAATCATGTGAGAACCTCACAAGGCACTGTAGGGACTTTGGCTTTACTCTGAGTAAAGTGAGGAGCTATCACAGGGTTTGGACGATGGATGAGATGATCAGACATATGTTAAAACAATCACTCTGGCTACTGTAGGGAAGATAAGGCAGGAGTAGATGAGTTAGATGACTGATAATCCAAGAGACAGATGATGGTCCATAGGACCAAGGTGGGAGCTATAAGTGTGTATTTAGAAAGCAGAACCAGCAGAACTTCCTGACCATTTCGATATGGGTTGCAAGAGAAAAAGAGTCAAGAATGACTCAGGGCTTTTGGCCCAAGCAACCAGAAGGATGGAGTTACCATTTAGCGAGGGGGGAAAGCTGTGTGGGATGCATAGTTTTGGGGGAGAAACCAGGAATTTGGTTTTGAACATGTTAAGTTTGAAATATTGTATATATTGCATGTCTAAGTGGGAAAACCACCCAGGGAGTCAGAAACACAAACTGAAGCTCTGGAAAGAGGATTGAGTTAGCGATATAAACGCTGAGTTGTTGGCAAAGGAAGGGAATTCCAAGCTGTTTGACTGGATAAGCTCATTGAAGGGGATGGGTTTGGTGTCTTGAAAGGCCAGGGAAGGCAGTTTACTAAACAGGCAGAAGTATGCAATGGTGTCAACGCTGCTGAGAGGTCAATTGAGGACTAAGAATTGTCCACTGTGTTTAGCAGTGTGGAAATCATCAGTTTCCTTGGCAAGATCAGTTTCTGTGATGCTTTGGGAGTAAAATCCTGATTCAGTGAAAGGTTTTAAGATAAAAGGGGAACAAAGAAATTGGAGACAATGAGTATGGACAATTCTTTTGAGATGTTTAGATGTAAAGGAGAGAAATGGGGTAGGGAAAGCACAGTCAAGAGAAATTTTATTCCTTAAAATGAGAGAAATAATATCAAATTGGTGATGGCAATTATCTAGCAGAGAAGGGAAATAAATGATATAAGACAGGGGAAAAACTGCCGAGTTATCGTTGGAGACGAGATGAGACCTAGTGCAAGAGAAAGGGTGGGCTTCAGATGAGAACCTGGATGGTTCATCCATCGCAGACACAGGCAGGAAGGCAGGGTACCTGGGTACAGAGTCACAGGCAGTTGAATTTGGTGTTTCTACAAGTTTTCTTTTTCTTTTTCTTTCATTTGGTGAAAGGAACACTTGTTCTTGGGTTACCAATAAAGAAGCACCCGCTCATCTAAATAGGCAACTCTAATTTTACCACTCTATAAACCTGTTTTAGAAGGCATACATCCCTTTCTTTCTTTTCATTGTGGTTGATTAAGACATGTACGCTTAAGTTTTCTAGTTTCACCATATTGTTTCTAACTATAGCAGTCTGGCAATTTCCCTTCCTCTTTGGACTTGATGTTATGTCGATACTCACGGAAAGTTACCCAACACACTCCAAGCAGTTCCATTTCCTCCACGCTGCTTGTCCTCCTTCGACCGGCTTGTTTCTAGCCTAGTCTCCACCATTTCAACTTCCTCAGCTGTGAAAAAGGGAGACAATTTTCCACCTTAGCTACCTACAAGGCTAACAGTTTCAATAAGTCTAAGAAGTGAAATGGACTTAACTCATTTAGAGAAAAAATAGAAAGATGAGAAGTAGGAGGTGGCACAGGAGAGGAAAGGAAGAGAAGATGAGAAAGCAACTATTTTACCATTTGCTTAGGCTGAATTCCTACTATGTAATTTCGAAGCATTATATGTATATGAGTTCCTGACTTTTAAAAATATGAAGGGGCTTTAGATGTTACATACTATGTTAGCTGTGGTATTAACAGAGCCCCTTCTTAAGAGAAGGTAACATTTACTGATCAACACCTATGGTCTGGCCACTTGGCTAAGCCCTTTCCATATATTATCTCATTTAATTCTTGCCCTCATAATAACCTGTGATATGTGTTATTATCTCCATTTCAGAGATGAGGAAACCAAAAGGGGGGTGTTTCAAGTAATTTGAAATCCTTCAGCATTATGACCAATTTTCAAGCAAATACATTCTATGCTTATTTGTGCATGGTTCTGCAGGTATATCCAGATTCAGCTCCTCCCTGGGGCTGGTTTTCACTTTTGAAGGAATTCATTATGATATTACTCATAAGCTACACCAGTGATTGGGGATCAATTTATGAAGTTTGGTTACTGTACAATTTTTTAAAAAATATGTTTACAGATTATTAAAACTCACATTGCTTACTATATGGTAGACACTTGACTAGATGACAGAAAAAGGAAGACTGCAAAGTCACTGCTCCAAGGAGATCTGATTCTTCTCTAGTAAAGTCAATTATTCATTCATTCAAAAGTGTTATTAAGTGCCTTAGAGCATGCTAAATGCTATAGTTTATGTAAGAATAAATCAACTTAGAATTATAGTACTTGGTAAAAGGAGATGTACAAATAATGGCTTTATCAGACAGTACTGCGATTAAGTGCTTGGACCGCTAGAGCCAGGCCGCCCGACTTAAAAACCTAGTTCTGCCATTTGAAGGCTATGTAGTACTGAGCTAGTTACATAACCTCTTTAAGCCTTTGTTTCCCATCTATAAAATGAGGATAGTGTCTTACAGGGTTGCTGTGAAGACTAAAAGTGAATATATATAAAGAATTTAGAAGAGTACCTGTGTATTTGGTTGTTACTATTACGACACAGATTTACCATATGCTGGAACAGTTGTCAATTTCTGATTATAACAACTCAGCAAAGGATAGTAAATGCCCTATAAATTTTTGTCGAATAGAACTTTCCTGAAGCCTTATTGTTTTCCCCTGTAGACATGTCTAGATTAGCCTCAGATTCCTTTCCTATCATATTTCTTAATTTCAAACCCAATGTCAAACCAGTTCTTGCCCTTTGCTGCCTCCTTCCCAGTTGTTTTCCTCGTGGGAAAGGGGAAGCTGACAGTTTTTTTTTACATCCGATCATCAGTTGTTTTTCATTATTTGTCATTGTTAGAGCTCTTAATAATTTTATCTCTTCTATAATCTGAATGTTTGTATCCTCCCCAAATGCATATGTTGAAATCCTAACCCCCAAGATGATGGCATTAGGACGTGGTGCCTTTGGGAGGTGATTAGGTCATGATAGCAGAGCCCTCATGAATGGATTTAGTTCCCTTATAAAAGAGGCCTGAGACCCCTCACCCCTTCCACCATGTGAGGACACAGTAAGCAGGCATCCTCTATGAGCCAGGAAGAGGGCCCTCACCAGACACTGAATCTGCCAATGCCTTGATTTTGGACTTCCCAGCCTCCAGAACTGTGCAAAATAAATTTCTGTGTGCATAAACCACCCAGTTTATGGTATTTTGTTATATCAGCCTGAACATAATAAGATAATCCTTTAAAAAATGTTTATTTTTCTCATTATCAAAGTAATATGTTTGTTTATGCTCAATATAAAAACAATTCAGACACACAGAACTTGGTAACAGAAAGTGAAAGGCCCTGGTAATCCTACATCCAGAGATAATCACCATTAACAACCACCATTAACCACCATTAACAACTTGTTATATATGCTTCCAGATTTCTTCTAAAGCATTCATTTAATAACATGGATATCTTAATATAGAAAAGGGATCATACTATTCATATTAGTCTATAGCCTGCTTTTTTCACTTATGACTTTGAACATCTTTCCGTGTAGGTACAAATAGATCTTGTTTTTGTTAATGGCTGCTAAAGGTTTCCTTCCTTCAGTTCCAGCATAATTTGCTTAACCAGTTTCTTACTTGGATTTTGTCATTAGACTTTTTTTTTTTTTTTTTTTGAGACAGAGTATCACTCTGTTGCCCCGGGCTAGAGTGCCGTGACATCAGCCTAGCTCACAGCAACCTCAAACTCCTGGGCTCAAGCAATCCTACTGCCTCAGCCTCCCGAGTAGCTGGGACTACAGGCATGTGCCACTATGCCCAGCTAATTATATATATATTTAGTTGCCCAGCTAATTTTTTTCTTTTTTTAGTAGAAACAGGGTCTCACTCTTGCTCAGGCTGGTCTCGAACTCCTGGGCTCAAACAATCCACCTGCCTCGGCCTCCCAGAGTGCTGGGACTACAGGCGTGAGCCAACACGCCCGGCTGTCATTAGACTTTTACACCACTACTTGTTTCCACTGTTACAATAAATACACCTGTACATATATTTTTGTATGCATGTGTAAATATTTCTGACATATCTTAATAATCTTTACACAAATATCCCTAAAGTATAAATTTCTAGATGTGGAATTGCCTGTTCAAAGAGAACACATCTACTTATTTTGTCAACAATTTTCAAATCGTCCTCTAAGGGGATTTTTCCAATTTACTCTCACATTTACAGTGTGTGAGAATGTCTGTTTCTCCACATTTGACTGTTTTCTGAGTATTTTTTCTTTTCTCAACTTATACCAATCTTGAAATAATTTTTTTTTCAAATCTAAAAAATCACAGTTTACCAGGGAAGATCAAAAAGTGGAGCAACGTACAGAATACTGTTCTGTACAAGCAGCATAATATTCCAATTTAATTATAATACTGGGATGTTTTCAATCAAAATATCACATTAGTTGTCAACAGCTTTAAAATGGCTTTAACCTCCAAGATCAGCAAGTGTGAGACTGAATAGATCAGGGCCACACACTCCCTGCCCACACACCTCCTCCTCGGTGGGGCCTGTGAAGTAGGAGCTGCTGGCACGAGGGACAGGGGAAGGAAAGTGAGAAAGCAAGAGGAGGGCAGAGGGCTCCAAATCTGGTGTCATCTTGTTGGCCCAGGGCAGTCCCTTGACTGTATTCTGGACCTCTCTGTGCCCCTACTGAGCTGCTTCTCTTCTTTACTTCCAGTGCCTGGTGAGGAGGTGCCCATCAGCCAAGGGTCAGTTCTATTACCGCCTCTGTGAATCCTTTCCTAAAACCCTAGAAAACCACTCTTAGTGCCCCTTTACATCTAAACCAACACCTTCCTGAGTACCTAAGATTTTGTGCAGCATGCTTATTAAGAGCAATTAGACGCTGCGTAAATGCAATTGAACGTTTGCTGACATGGAGAGATCTTGGTAGAAGACGACTTCCCACGGTTCGCAGAAACACATGGATTCAGACGAAAGGAGATAATGAAGCACAGGGCTGAACCATTTGTTTTGCTAGAACCAAGTAATTCCAAACATCCTGCCTTACTTTAGGTCTTGGTTCCTGCCTCTCCCCCACGCACGAAAAAGACTGCCCAGAAACTTCGCTCTTACAACAACAAAAAACGGGGGAAACTCTCGGGTTGGAAAACCCTCTTAGCTGAGAATAACCTTTTCATCTGCCTGCTTCAGTTGTCGAGACATCTTTGGCAAAAATTAATGGGGACAGAGGGGCAGACTCAGATGAAAACAAGAACTGACTCTACAGTACAGCTTTAATAGCAGAGGCAGAACAAATGAAGTTGAGAAACTATTCAGGCCAAGACATAGTTGTGTGCTCCAAATCCCAGGTAAGTACTTTCTCCTTGGACTTGGAGCGCGCTTAAATGACTTTTTAACTATAACTCAGGCCGCCCCCCCCCCGCAGCCCCCCCGTAAGAGAAGTATTTTAAAAGAAAATATAGAAACATTAGCACAACAGCGGAGCAGTCTGCCCCGTTGCTGGTCATTTTTGTTTTTGTTGAAATTATAACTTTTGTTCTGCGGACTGGGGGGGGGGGGGGGGGCCGGCCGAGTTATAGTTAAAAAGTCATTTAAGCGCGCTCCAAGTCCAAGGAGAAAGTACTTAC
>CAUYRT010080049.1:0-10553 GCA_963574885.1 Lepilemur ruficaudatus | reverse complement strand
ATGCAAATATGTACTTTTAAATTTACTCATTTTTTTAAAAAGTGACTTTTCTTTATGTTGGGGGCCGATATTTGGCTTCAGTGCCAGATAGCCAGTAGGAATTCTTTTTTTTTTTTTTTTTGAGACAGTCTCCCTCTGTTGCCCCAGCTAGAGTGCAGTGGCATCATCATAGCTCACAACAACCTCAAACTCCTGGGCTCAAGCAATCCTTCTGCCCCAGCCTCCCTAGTAGCTGGGACTACAGGCATGCGCCACCATGCCCGGCTAATTTTTTCTATATATTTTTAGTTGTCCAATTAATTTCTATTTTGAGTAGAGACAGGGTCTCACTCCTGCTCAGGTTGGTTTTAAACTCCTGACCTTGAGCGCTCCTCCCGCCTTGGCCTCCCAGAGGTTTTTTTCTTTTTTTTTTTAAGAGATGGGTTCTCACGGTATCATTGGTCTCGAACTCCTGGGCTCAAGTCATCCTCCCATCTCAGCCTCCCAAATAGCTGGAACTACAGGTGTGAGCCACCATGCCTGGATCCAGAATTCCTAGTAATTATGCTGCTTGGCTCACTTAGCACAATTTCTTCAATGGAGTACTCAATAACTATATGCTGCTTCAAAAGAAGAGAGGGAGCTTGCCCAAGAGTTGTGTTTATAATGGCACAGGACTTCATTAGCTTTAAAGAGAAAAATTGGGCATTGCCTATCATTAAAGAATTTCAAATTGGAATTACTAAATGGGGTTGGTAAGCTCTGGTCCCAGAGTATAATTGCTTCTGTGGCCCTATGTAATAACAGGAGTGTCAAATGCAGGAGGTAAAGGACATTTAAAGCAAAGGCAATCTTCCAACTTCCGTGGACTGAGCCTTATGTTATGTGGTAAAGTGGACCCTACTGGATAGGCTGTACACCAAACCTACACTTTGCTATTAGTAAATAAATCAGACCATCTTGTTCTGACTTGTATTTTTCTGCTTACACATAACTTTCAGATATTAGAAATTCTTCTGTAACAATTTCTTAGTGCACTTGAAAATAACTGCATACCTGCCTATGCCAGCATTTCTTTTTATCATCATTGGTCAAAAAGGTTTAGCTCTGTTTTTGTTGGATTACAGTTGTCGTAACTATTATCTGAAAAACATAACAATTGTTTTCTTCCGGTTGCATGTCTTCAATTCTTTTACAGGGCAGAATATTTTACTCCCTGTGTCCACATTTTTTCAAGTCATTGTGAAACGAATGGAGACTACAACTGGAAGGCTGAGCTCTGACGATCAGTGAGTACAGAGGGCTACGACACACAACAGTTCAGCAGTAAACTGCCACACAGCAGGCAAAAGAAGGCAAACATGGTTAAATCATAAGATTTAACAAAACATCATTTAAAAAAAAACTCTTTAGAATAAACAATGAGAAGAATGATTTAAGTGTACCATGTAAACCCATTACATTTCAAATGGGTACAACAGTGACACAGAAATCTCAATTCAGTTATCTTCTATAAATCAAAGGATAGTTTCTACTTTTGAGGACAAGATACATAACTTAGAATCTTGCAATAACTAGTTGTTGTTTAACTTAATGCAGTATTTATGATGAACTCTCCCATCATTTCAGGTTCATGAAAATGCTGAGGTATGTAATCACTGTGAAAATTCCACCGATTATTCCACTTCCAAAGGAAAACTTCAGGAAGATTATGTATCTTGAAAAATAAGTAATTTTAGTGACTTAAAATTCCTTCTTCTTCTCTAAGCTCTGAGGTGGTTGGGTTGCTGATGAGGAGTGACTGTTTTGCTTCAGGGTCTGACTGTGGCCAACACGTCCCAGCCAAAGTCAGGAATGCCACTTCTGCCATCTGCATAGGTTGGCACACACCCTTATGTTGTGCTTTGTTCACAAGAACATGACATAAAGGAATATCTTGAGAATTCACTTTTGCATTCCTAGTGCCACACACACAGAAGGAATCCAGCCAGCAGAGGAAACAGATTGCCTAGCAGAAGCCAGAGGGTGACCACCAGATTAGAGGAACGGGAACAGAGATCTAGAATTGAAAACACAAAATTGACTCCCTATAGACATTTTTGGGATAAATCATACAAACTAAATATTGACAGACAAGTACTGCCTAGTCAACAATAGCTTCCTAAATGTATTTATTACCATTGAACTGTACACTTAAAAATGGTAAAGATGGTAAATTATATATGTGTATTTTACCTCAAGAAAAACTTTTTGTAAAAAGAGTGACTTCCTGAAACCCCAATCTGCAAAGTTTTTTTCTTTTTCTTTTTTTTTTTTAATATTATGGAGGAAGAATAGAATATATAAAGAGAAAGAAAAGATGTAACTGCCATGTCAAGGTTAAAAAATGGCACCCAAGAAAAGAAAAAAGTGTCTTAGGGTAGTATCCCATCAAAGCTAAAGATGAATTAAAAAAATTAGCCAGGCATGGTGCACATGCCTGTAGTCCCACCTACTCGGGAGGCTGAGGTAGGAGGATTGCTTGAGCCCAGGAATTTGAGGTTACAAGGAGCTATGATCGGGTCACTGCACTCCAACCTGGGTGACAGAGCAAGATCATGTTTGGGGAAAAAAAAAAGTAAAGATGATACACAGGAAAGTAAATGAATATCTTGGCTATTCTGAGATGGGATGAAGAACTTTCTTATTCTTTTATGCCCCTTCTAACTAAGCTGACCATATAATTTATCACTCCAAACTAATACTGTTTTTTTTTTTTTGGAAACAGAATCTTACTCTTTTGCCCTTGTTAGATTGCAGTGGCATCATCATAGCTCAATGCAACCTCAAACTCCTGGGCTCAAATGATGTTCCTGCCTCAGCCTCCTGAGCAGCTGGGAGCACACCATGACACCTGGCTAATTTTTTCTATTTCTGGTAGAGACTGCATCTCACACTTGATCAGGCTGGTCTCGAACTCTTGGCCTCAAGTGATCCTCCTGACTCAGCCTCCCAGAATGCTAGGATTACAGGCATAAGCTACCATGCCCAGCCACCAAATTAGTATATTTTGAGAATATAAAGGAACACTATTAACAATTACACCAGGACAACAGGCACATGGACTCTCTTGGGCAAATCAGAATATGTAGTCCTATTTCTAAATATCTACCCATCCATCCATATTACCCCAGGCTTACTTTGGAAATAGCAGACAATTCTATGAGCTTCGGGCACTAGAGGCATATTTTAATTTAGCCATGAGCTATTATCATAGGTAAACTATTTCCCAAAACAATTCTCCTAATGGAAATATTTTTATAGCAATTGAGAGATGAGGCCAACTTGACCTTATTTTAGAATGAGTTGTCCTTTTTAATATTTTGAACAACAAAGATGGGTCTTTAAAGATCAATTAAGGTTCAAGTCTAACTTGTTTAAAAACATAAGAAAAACAGGGCTGGTCTTCAGCTACAGAACGAATAGAATGATAACATCAAGGCACTGCAGCCTGCTCTTTGAGCACTACACAGTGTGGAACATTAATTTTCTTAAGAGACAAGGTCTTGTTCTGTTGTCCAGGCTGGAGTGTAGCAGCCCAAATGTAGCTCATTGTAACCTTGAAGCCTGGGTTCAAGTGATCCTTCCATCTTAGCCTCCTGAATGGGTGGGAATACAGGTGGACCCCACCATACCAGGACAATTTATTTATTTATTTATTTTTTAAGAAAGGGGTTCTCACTATGTTGCCCAGGCTGGTCTTGGACTCTTGGCCACAAGTGATCCTCCTGCCTCCCCAAGTGTTGGGATGACAGGTGTGAGCCACTGCGCCTGGGCTGGAACAGTATTTTAAAAAGTTATTTCACTACATGTGATCCAGTTAACCAATGGGGAACTTCTATTCTTCCCCAATGGAATCAAGTTATATTTGTTACAAATGTAATTTTGTTAGTACACAAATTCTATGACTAGCCAATTTATTAATAGCTGAGAACAGTGCTTCTCAAAGTGTGGTCCCTGGACTAATAACATCAGCATCACTTGGGAACTTGTTAAAAATACAATCAGGCCACAAGCCAGAACTTCTGAATCAGAAACTCTGGAGGTGAGGCCCAGTAATCTGTGTTTTAACATGATTCTGACGCATGCTAAAGTTTGAGAATCTCTGACCTAGAGCTGCAAGGTCCAATGTGGTAGCTGCTAGCTTTATTTGCTATTAAAATTAAATAAAATTAAAAATTTAGTTCCTGAACCACACTATCCACATTTCACATGCACAACAGTCACATGTGGCTAGTGACTATTGGACAGTGCAAATTATAGAACATTCCCATCATCCCAGAAAATTCTATACAACAAGTTCTGGTCTAGACTATTAGGTCTTACCTGGAGTAAGGAAAGGACCCTGGTGTCACTAACATAGGCATGTCCCTTTATCTCCTGATTCTCAATTTGGCTCAAAGGAAACAGGCGGGAGAGCTAGCTATTGTTTATTCAGTGTTGGTACTAAATCTAACAAGCTATTAAAACATTAATGACAGCTCACTTGTCTTTGTCATGCTTCAAGGGTGTCAACTTCATCAGTTCATAGCCCCTTGACCTGGTCTCCCTTTCTCTTCATTCCTGCACATTCTTCTCCTGTACTCCTACGATTCTCACCCTTGAACCAGCTGGAGGTGACTCTCTTAATTTCAACTCTAACGGCTAATTGTCTGGATCCTTGCTCATCTCTTCGGCAATGAGATGGTGATAGGTTCTCATAGTTAAATCTGAGATTAGGTCTGAGGATGGTAACTCCATTAAAACCATCTATTTATGGACCAGTAGCCCTCTAATTCTACTCAAAGCAATTTAACAAGAACAATAACAAAATATATTCAGCCTATCAACTTCACATTTAAAGTAAAAGTTAACTGAGCATCTGTAACACTACATTTACTGTATACCACATCAAACAGCCTAAGATTTTATATTATTTCAAATAATTCATTGTATTATTACTATTGTACCTGCAGAAAACTCAGCTGATTCACTGGGGTACTGTGCAGAAAAGATTTAACATAACAGGCCTGAGACTACTATCTTTAGAAAGTTCTGCTTGCAAGGCTGGCTCTTAGCTGGTATCTGCGGATTGGTTTCCTCAGAACTTTGCCCCATGAACCTTTTCCCTTTGCTGATTTTGCTTTGCATCCTTTTGCTTTAACAAATCTTAGCCATGAGTAGGACAAGCAGCTGAGTCCTGTGAGTCCTTCTAGTGAACCAACAAACCTAGGGGTGGTCTGGGGGACCCCCAACTCAAGTACTAATCTTTGCTTATAGTCCCCTGGGGGGACAAAACTCCTAGGATTTTCAAAAGAAAGGAAGTTAAGCTTAGAGGCAGAGAAACTTTAAGTTGAAACTGAATACAGCCCTCTATTTTCAACCAGAGCAGGGAACAGGCAAAGGGTGATGCAGTTCCATTTAAAAAGTATTTCCAGTTGAGAAAACAAAACATTGCATAAGATTTTTACTGTTCATATTAAAAAATGTCAAACTTCCATAAAAATCTCATAGATCATTTATATCAAAGCTTTAATTGAGAATTTATGAATTCTGCTTTTATAACTCTTAGCATTGGGTCATCAGACTCAGTTTGAATATCTTCAATTATGGGGAATACATTCTTCTCCAGGCTGTCCTTTGCTTTGCCCTCCTAGTTCTAAAGGATTTAATTGGAATCTGTCTCCTTACAACTTCAATCTCTTGGTTCTAATCCTACTCTCCAGTGTCTTATAGAATGAGTATACTATGATATCCCTCAATGAAAAACCCCTTGTCTTTGCCAGACTATGTCTTTCTATCTCATTTTGTGTGTATTTATGTCTCTTTATATCTTTCTCTTCTTTGAGGATCTGTCATTTCCTTTTTTGAGTATCTTTGCCAGTGTCTTTCCTTCACTTCCATTTCAGCAGGTTATGATACAGCTAAAAAATACTTAATTGCTTTTTGTATTTAATGAGTGAAATTTTGTTTACTCTTAATTTCCAAATGAATGGATGAAACATTCATTTTTTGTGACCTTCAATGAATAATTTTGTGCAACTCAGAGGTTCTTTACACAGAAAGGTTCCTCACTCTTGCTCTTACTGAATATGAATGAAATCTACCTTAGATTTCTAACCAGTGGGATGGAGGATTTTTCCATAAAACTCCCATCAGAAGACATGAATCCTAACTTGTTGTAGAGTTCCCTTAAAGGGGATTTTCAACATCTTATAAGTAAAGTCCCCCTCTTTACTTTTCCCTCTTTATTCCAACCACAGAGAGTACTTACCCAGTGGTAGAGCTCGGGTCAGGTTAGTAGCTGGAGGATCTGTTTCTGGAGGACACAGTTCACAAAAGTCCCAACATGATGGGCAGAGCAGGTTTCCATCATGAATCCAGCCATTCATCTGAATACTGACAGGGAGGACCTGCCCAGCTCGACTACACAAATATGAAGTATCTTGGACCCAAACCTTCAGACCTTGAGGTGAACAAGAAACCTTCAAATAGAAAACAACAACAAGAAATCAGGTCAGATTCTAGAATATGAGATGTATTCTTCAACTGCAGGAAATTGTGTTAAAATGTACTAAAACTATTGGCTATAAAACAATGTGGGATATGGGCAGGCATACCTTAAATCTCACATAAAGAGGAGTATTTAGGGTCTAAAAGAATTTCACTCTGTGGCAGTAGTTCTTAAAGTTTGAGTCTAGCACCTTTTTAAGAATCTGATGGAAGCTATGGACACTTTTCTTGAAAAAAAAAATGCAGCGGAGCACACACATAGTCCTTTAAATACAATCTGAATTCACAGACCCCTGAAGCAAAGTTATAGAGAATAACGTTTCTGTAAATTTCAGTATCCTCATATACTTCAGCTTAAATCTCTATCAAATAGCCATCAATCATGTCACTCTCTTCACAAGTCACTATTTTTTTTTTTTTTTGAGAAGGAAAGAGCAGTTTATTAATTTGCAGGCAAGTGAGGAGGTTGGCAGACTCCTGTCTCAAAGTACCAACATCCTGCCTCTGAGCAGAAGTACAGAGGTTTTAAAGGTTCTGATTAATCCCATAATCCCATCTTTGGCTAAGACAATCTTCTGACCTCTGCCTGCATTCATGCTATCTTCAGCTAAGACAATCTCATGACCTCTGCCTAGGCTATTCCCCTAAGCCATCTCCTGTGGCACAAAGAACAAAGGACACTCTCCTGTCCCTCCTCACTACTGGCCTGAGGCAGGGATGTAGGTTTTAGTTTTCAAAAAGGGTAAGGGGGTTTTAAAGAGACAGAAAACATTTTTTACCCTTTTTCAGGATATTCTCTCTGTTACATATTCCCCACTGTTAATTTTACACTTCCATATCTATGAGAGGAGGGGTGATGTAGTCATTAAGCTACTTCCTGCTGAATTGGCGTGATGTTATAGATGGAAGGTACAGATTATCAGGTGAAAAGGGCATAAGCAATAATTACAACTGTGAGGACTGACAAGGTGAAATGGACTGTTGCCTTGCACACAATGTCTGATACATGGCTGGGTAAGAAAGAAACACAGGACCTGTGAGTGCTGAGCTATTAGTTGAACACTGTAGGTGATCTGAAAGATTGGCTTCTGTAAATTCAGAAATTCTGTTCAGAAATACTTGTACCAAATGAGGTTTAGGATAACACACCCATCAGCAAGACAGATCAACAGAAAAGGCGATAGCCTGGGGATGTCCTCACTAAGGAGTTGTCCCTCTATCCTATAGATGGAACAAATAACCAAAGGAAGATTAGTGAAAATAATAACATTTTCATTTTTTTCTTTTTCTCATACTGATACTTTAGATTGTCTAAGGTGGGCCCCCCAACTGGGGGCTACACCTCTTTACTTTGGTATGATGGAACCAAGGTTTCACTTCTGTTAATAACAATTTTAACGAGGTGTGAGTTGTTAGAGGCACTTCATAGGGCCCCTTTTACTTTTCTGTTTCCAAATGAGGCAGGGACCTGAAAGAGGCAAACTCATGTATAGTGGTTAGCACCTGACCCACTCATTTGACATATTATTTTATTCTATTTTCTTTTACTCATGGTTATATTACCATATTTACCTTGGGATGCTAGGAAGGGTCTCTCATAAACTATTTTTTTAGGGGCTTAACTTAACCCTGCTTCAAAAGGGCTACCCTTATCCAGAAAAGGGCAAGTGGCAATACCTTATCCCACTTTAGGTGGGTTCCGTGTAGTTTCCATTCTAGATGTAGGGCTTTGTTTACTTGCTGGGTTACCTCCACTACAAAGAAGGGTCCATTGAAAGGAGCCTATGAACATTCTGATGACCTGTGGGATCACTGAGTTCACCGTGTCCAGCTTTTTGGAGAAATGGTTCACCAGGATCCCACTTGGGGACCACTCAAAGAAGTTTATGGGTAACCAGAGGGCATTGTGCAGTAGATACAAGTGTAGACAGCAGGAAGCAAAGATTCCCCCAATGGGCACTGCCATGGAGTAGCCAAACACGGTGATACCTTGAGCTGTCAAGCTGTCTCTGTAGCTGTCTGTCCACAGTCTACATCACCAGCATGTTATTCTCCATTTGCTTGGCCTCTTTCCCTGGACTGTTGAAGCCCGTCATCCCATCATCCTCCAAGGCCTCTGCCTGTACATGTGCAGGAACTCGACGAAGGCCCTGTCAGCTCCTGGTAGGAGCCCATCTCGGAGTGAGTTCCTCCAGAAAGTCTCCAGTAACCTCAGACACTCCTTTCTTTCCTCCAGGTAGGACAAGCCTCTATCCAGCCTGAAAAGTTATCTACCAATACAAGCCTAGTATTGAGAATCTGAGTAAAACTGCCAGTCACCAAAAAGGGTGGACCCCTACATGTTGGGCTCCCTGTGTAGTGGGTCACCTTTCTGTCCTTGGACTGCCCCAAGTACATAAACAGTTAGTTGTAAACAGAGTCCTCTCAAATGAGGTCCCACCAAATCCATCAAGGCATTACACTCCCAATGTGTGTATTTATGTAGGTGCCTCATAAGAGGCCGAACCAAAGCTTTAGGTAGGAGATAAGTCTATGAGAACTCTGTTTCCATTTAGTTGTGCCATCCCAAATGTCAGAGACCCAGTCTTTAGTTTTAAAGGGGATCCAAATCTAGCCAGGGTATCAAGGCCCCGAGGAACAGATCACCTCCAGCAACCTCCTTAGCAGCTCTGCCAGTGGCCTGATTTCTTTTTGTCATGTTGGCCACTTGTTTGGGCTCAGCCATGGCCTACATTAGGGCCATTGTTTTGGTGGCATACATAATATCTTTACCCACTTTTGGTAGCTTTCTTCTTGCCAGTGCTGTAATGATGTGTAGGCTTACTGAAGCCCAAACTTCCTGTATATTTCAACAGGCCCAGGTATTCATCCAGCAGGAGCTTGGCGGTGCCATCCTGGAGGTGAGCTTCTGCTGTTTCTGAAACAACTGCTGGTGCTCCTGCTGCTTATCCAGGCCTGCCTCGTGGGCCTGCTGTGACAAGTTTCTCAACTGTCACTTGTCTATGGCTGTCCCATTGCTACCTGGCCCCTCCCCCATTATTCCTTGTCTGGCTCACAGAGCACCAGGCATGGCTGGTGCCGAGAATCAAGGATCGGGGTGGTGGCCAGGGCAAGGGGTCTCCAGACTGCCTCTGTGCCAATCAAATCCCCACTGTCAATTTTGCTCCGGGCTCCTGTGGGGATATTTGGAGGTAGGGGGCTCTGGGTTCCTTCCTTTGCCTTTTGAGTACTGGACTTAAAAAAACTATTTGCTTCCTGCCTCCCAGAGTCTTTTGCAATTTTGGGCCATGTTCCTTTCAAGGTCCTTCTTCTTCACAAAAAGTCAGTCTGGGACGGCTTTTTCACCCTTTCCTTTTGACTGTCTCAAAGGACCCTGCTGCTGGCTATTCTTGCACACTCAAGCCCTCTAATCTGATATTGCCGTAGATTACCCTGCTATAGCTAGGGATTTCCCTTTGGCTCAAATTGAGTTTGCTGCCAGGAGAGATCATTCCAATCCCCGAGTCATAATTTACTGGGCATGGGACTGAAGAGTTAGTTCAGGCAGTGCCCTCCTTGGTCCCTCCAATGGTGCCAAGATGGTGGCAACAGCAGGTGTGCCTTGCCCTTTGCTGTGTGCTGCTCAGCAGTAGGCCATGTGCACTGGTCCTCCCTCCTGCCAGGTCTACCCCTGGGTGCCGGAGCCAGCCGGTGACGTGCGGCACTTGGAGTTGGGGGTGAGGATAAGAAAAAAAGAGACAAACACAGATGGGAACGGGAGGACGGAGCCTGTAAAGACTGCCGTGCCGTGTTTATTTAGAGGCTTTATTTATATAGAAGAAACAGAACTGAAAGCCCACATATCACATTCCCTTTAGCTATCATTATCACAAGACCTTTGTTTAGTTAAGCCTGCAGGTAACCTTTTTCCATTATCTACTTCCTCCAGCCCGGGATCTTAGGGCAGGACTTTCTGGAATCTGTTGAGGCTGTTTTTCGTCTTAAGAACAACTTTTCTGCTTCCTCAATCTTGAGACAAAGGACATTCCATTACTTATTAACTA
>CAUYRT010080048.1:0-11226 GCA_963574885.1 Lepilemur ruficaudatus | reverse complement strand
GGGCTCAAGCGATCCTCCTGCCTCAGCCTCCCGAGTAGCTGGGACTACAGGCATGCGCCACCATGCCCGGCTAATTTTTTCTATATATTTTTAGTTGTCCAATTAATTTCTTTCTATTTATAGTAGAGACGGGGTCTCGCTGTTGCTCAGGCTGGTCTTGAACTCCTGACCTTGAGCTATCCACCCGCCTCGGCCTCCCAGAGTGCTAGGATTACAGGCGTGAGACACGGCGCCCGGCCTAGCGTTTGCTTCTTTATGTCACTAATAAACAGTTCACAATCTGGAGTGGCTGCACCTAATTGATGGAGAGTAGATTGCAGCTTCATATTTTAGTTGTAAGAGATTCTGCGGAAAATGAATATGTGGCATTTTCAGGTTTCATAGAAGAGATGAACTATGCCTAAATGTGAGGGACAGATGTCCTCAGGGGCTGGCTTGTCAAAAAATTAAAAAGAGAGAGGATGACAGTATCAGTACCAGCCCTAGCCTGGTTATACGATCAGCTAAAGTTGGAAAGGCAACCTGTGCATACAGGAAATAATTTGTCTTTGGTAAAATTTTTAAAACTACCGATAGGAAGGAATTTACGGTATCTTTAAAAATACAATTATTTTATTTAAAAAGTCAAACTATTGTTAATACAAAAAAAGAAAAAAGAAAAGAAAAGAAACAAAGGGTCTCTTTTAGTGAAATCTATATCCTAGAAAAGATCCAGTCTTTCTTCAAGAGGAGTTACTTGTTAATTACTAGGGGACCTGAATAAAAATTCAGAAGAAAATTATAAAATATATCCATATTCATTCCAAATAAAATATTTGGATCTTAGTATTTACTTCATTGTTTTAAGGAAATACAGTTTCAACCACCAAAATGATATATGCCAACATCCATCTCAGATGGTTAGGAAAAATACCTGACACAGACGGCATTTGGGAAAATCCAACAGGATCTGTTTATCTGTAAGATGCAGAAAAAAATCAGTGTAATCAGATCAGCAACCTTCTTTGAGATAGAAGGTATAAGCTCAGGACTCTAGGAGCCTCAGTGCAGTAGTAGGTGATGATATCTGAGTCAATGAGTATCACCTGAGACTTTCTGGAAGCTCAAATGCTACTTTTCAGGCCCAGCCTCCTGTCCATAAAGATGGGATTATTCCAGTCACAGCCTTGCCTGGATAATGGCTGAAGACTTCAGCACCCTGTAGGTGCGATTCATCAGCTTCGGAATTATGTAATGCTCAATATAATTACTACGTACTGTACACAGAAACACTAGGCCAAAATAAACTTCCTGGCTATTACTTTCAAGCTAAAACAACTACAGCTAAGAACCTGCACAAATTCTCTGCAACAAGATCAGAAGGATGACTTACGCAGAAGTCCCTGAGAGTTATGTCATAGGCACTTCAACCATCTGGGCAGTGAGAGGGAAAGCAAGCTGGTTGGAAAATGAGTGGCTTTGATAGACCAAGCATTTTAAATTTCAAGACAAAGCAAGGTATGCTACAAACTGAAAATGAACACCTAAACACTACTAAAAATAAGAACATTGTGCTTTTATGTAGCAATTTAGTTTTTCAAATTATGTTTGTATAGTAAATTCTTACAAAAAAATTAGTTAAATTGTAGTGCAAATTGAGAACTAGAGAGAGAAACTTACTTGACCAAGGGGGGGACAAAATAAAAAGATAGTTTGGGAACATATACCAGAAATTGGGTGTCCTAATTCCTAACCTGATCCACAATGTGCTATAATGCATATACCACTTGACATAGATTCCAGGGTGGCAATCTAGGTATCCTTAGACAATTCTGGAAAATATTAGGATCACAAATCTCAGAATAGTCATTAAAGTTGCATTTAATCTATTTATTTTATGGTACAAATAATGGATAGCTCATGGCCTCCGCTGGTGAATAAGGACAGAATTAAAACTGTATCATTCCAAAATAATCTGTTTGTTATTAAGTGTGTGGCACATTAAGGTTCAGAAAATGTCATACATCTAAACAGAGTGGATAGAAAATGTATGCTGGGCTGATTTTTTATAATATAAATTTGTGTAGCTTTGGCAAAGATAGGAAATCCTGACTACAATTCTTTCCTGGTGGAACCAGTATCTGAAAATTGATTAAAAAGTAAACTTCTCCCAAACAGCTTCTAAATAATTACCAAGCGAGTTTTCAAGTAGAGATCAAATGAAAGGCTACTATAAGAAAATCAGTTATTATTCCATAGTTCAAGATAATTAAGTTTATCTTTGGGGCCCTCCCACTTCTCCATTAAGTGCCCTCTCCTTTGCCTCCTAAATTGTACCCAGATCAATATTCTCAAGTGGCTCTGCACTAAGCCACAGTTAGGTATTAACTCTAAACTATAAAAATCTAAAATATCACCCCTCTAATATTATTTGCATTTTAATAATTGGAGGCTATATAATAACTAAACAAAGAGTTACTAAATTTGCAATTTGAGATCAAGTGTCATGAAAAATATTTTTACAAAAAGGGTCATATCTAGTGTTCCTCAAATTACAAAGCCTAACAGCCACCTGCCTACTCATAAAGCTGTTTCAAATTTGGAAAATGAAAAAAAATGAGCAAGGAACAGAAATAGAAAAATGAGACTTTAACAATAAAATCATGGACTACATTTTAATATTTTCCATTTAGATAGGTTTTTACATCTTTATTAGATACTCTTGCCATTTGATCCTCATATAAACCTTGTGAAGAGAATAAGAAAGAAAACAGACATAAGCTAAGAGCGGGTATGTGGCAGCTCCGGGTTCTATCATTAGTTATTTTTCCAATTTGAGAGCTGATGACACTGAGACTCAGGTTCATGTTCAACAAGCACCTACTGGGAATCTATTGTATATTTCATGTTGAGTCCTTTTACATACACCATCAGAGTAAACCTTCATAGGAGTCCTTAAGTTAGGCATTGTTATCTCTATTTTGTAGATGCAACAATCGAGGTGGTGAGATAAAGGACTTCTTTAAGAACATGCCTGAAGTATTGGCTGTTATTTCCACTAACTAATCCACTTTCTATATTTCTCTAGATACCTCCAGATACCACTTCATGGACCCAGAGTTATGCAGTTTGCAAATGAGTTAACGAGGATTTTCAAATCCCCTGACACTATAAACAGTGCTCTTTCTACTACACTTTGTCAAAATAATGGTAAATATCCCAGTGAAAAAGAGAGTTAATTAGGCCAATTGTCTGCAAGACGGCAAACATTTGGATTTTTTAAACCAACTGGATGACCGAATGAATATTTTGTATTTTCCCCAAAGATGGAAGTGAGTTTATATCTATTATATATAGAATCATTACAACAAAGAAAAATATAACCAGAATAAACAGCAAAGAGCCATTTTTATGTTGTTCTAAGAGTGAGGAAAAAGATCATGTAGCTAGGATCTAATATATAATCATTTTAGCCAACATATTTAATATGTAAATACACAAACTAAAGGCCACATAAATATCTATTAAGCAAAATGAGGATTGGTAAACAATGTTACAAACTCCAACTCCTATATCAATTTGTCTACCACATAATTTCTACCAAAAATAAAAGAGGAGCCCCTCCCCAAGGACTCAGTCACAAGGACAAAGATGAATAAACAAGGGAAATAAGCAAACTTCTAAAAGTAATCCTTCTTAGTTCTCTCAAAGATTGCTTTCTCATTTTATTTTAATGACTACTTAATCAAGATGTATTAATTTTTCCCTGAAACCATCCAAAAAAACCAAGATTGAAATTAAAGTAATTTGAGATCAACTGGAGAATATTTTAAGGGTAGGGAATCTTAATAAGTATGATTGATGAAATGACAAATGCTGTAGCAGTTGAGGTAATGCAGAATATGAGAACAAGTTAAACAAAACACGCATTTAAGGCCTTTAAATAACAAATCATCCACACATGCTAAACTGTATAATAGTCAACACTATTGGCTGGGCGTGGTGGCTCACGCCTGTAATCCTAGCACTCTGGGAGGCCGAGGTGGGTGGATCGCTCAAGGTCAGGAGTTTGAAACCAGCCTGAGCAAAAGCGAGACCTCGTCTCTAATATAAATAGAAAGAAATTAATTGGCCAATTAAAAATTATAGAAAAAAAATTAGCCGGGCATGGTAGCACATGCCTGTAGTGCCAGCTACTTGGGAGGCTGAGGCAGGAGGATTGCTTGAACCCAGGAGTTTGAGGTTGCTGTGAGCTAGGCTGATGCCACGGCACTCACTCTAGCCCGGGCAGCAGAGTGAGACTCTGTCTCAAAAAAAAAAAAAAAAAACACTATTGAGTTTATGAGGCCCACTCACTGTGACTCCAGGATGCTGTAAGCTTTCTCAAGGGATACAGTAGAACACTCCAAACATGCTAGAGATAAAATTAATAATTACATATGTTATAATAATATAAAATCACAAAACAAATAAACCATTAGTGATAGAATAGAATTTCTATTACTTGGCAGAGTACTACAGATATAGCAGTTGTTAATTTAAATTACTCTTGATGAAGACGTTATTGAAATTCCAAAAACTCTTGAGTATGTCTATCCAATATCAGAAATACTATTTTCCATTTCATTTACTATTTGTAGGAAAATTGTATTGAATATTTAAAATTATTTTTTGCTGCAATCTCTTTGCACTATATTATAATGTCAGAGAAAGTAACTCCCTTTTCAGGGAAAGCACTGACTGAGAGCACTAAGCCTCTGGGAAATGAAAATTCTATTGAATATCTCAGTTAGGCAGAGAAACCCAGCAGGAAACACAGCACAGAGTTCCTGGGCTCTGACATCAGACTGGTTGAAAATTTTGTATACACTTTAGGTCCATAATTTCTTATCTAAAATCCAAAAAGAAAAATGGACAAAAAGACAATATTTCTTTCTTTTTCCAGATGCATTTGGTGACAAAACCTAATCTGAACTGATGTGAGATTATTTACATTCTTTATGTATCCCATTTACTGTGAATATTCATTTATCAATATGTTTAATTAAAGAGTATCCAGACTATACTGGGGGTGTTTCACATAATAGAGGATATAAATTGTATCAGTTTTCTAAAAGCTGAACCATTTAGATTTGCTAAATGCATTGATCCAAAAGAGTCTGTAGTAAAGGCCCTGGAAAGAAAGTCCTTTTTCTGTGTTCTTGTATTAATGAGCCCGCTGACTTTGGATAAGGAGTCTACTTGTATTGGGCCCAGTTTCTGCACTGGGTAATTGGGCTGATATGAGATGTGGTATCATGGGATGTCAGAGTTGGAGGAGTAAAGGAGATGGTGTTGAAAAGTGCCTGGGACACATCATATACTCTTCACATGGTCACTGTCTCTACTAACTGAATGCTAGAAAGTATGGGGGCCAAGAGGGCTACTTTTTCTTCAAAGATAACTTATTAATATTTCTTTTATTCAGACTAACTGTATTTCTTGAATTCCTGAGTAGTTCTTGAACTACTTCACTTGTAGAAGTAGGCAAGAGCTAGATAAACATTTATACTTTTATTACCATAATTAAGTAAAAGGGGCCAGTGTTAACGTCTTTTTCAGAGCATCACAGGTGGGAATCTGAAACAAAGCTGTATACACCAGACAGGGCTGGGAGAACAGAGGGGAAGAAGTCTCATTGACTACATTGACTACCATCCAATGAGAAGCTATGATAGAAATATTTTGCCTTCAGCATGAAAATAATTATTATATATCAATTAAGAAAAATAAATAAAATGTATTACCAGTCACAGCTTGGCTACATCCCTGGACATCTCACATAAAATGAAGGGGTTTTAAAATGACACCATACTATCCTTTACTTTCTTTCTTCTTTCTTTCTCTTTCCCTTACTTCTTCCCTTCCTCCCTTCCTTCCTTTCTTCCTTCTTCTCTCCTTCTCCTTTCCCTTCCCTTCCCTCCCTTCCTTCCTTCCTCCTTCTTCCTCTGCTCTTCTTTTCTTTCTTTCCCTCCCCCCCCTTTTTTTGATGTTCACTTGGTCTCGGTCTATGCATTTCTGTTCAGAAATTACTGTATGTTGAATACTTGCTTCACAAATTATTTTCAATTATGCTATGTGAAAATTTGACATAATTAGGAAATGAGAAATATATTTATTTAGAAATATTGCACGGTCAAAATTAGAAAATAAGCTAAATATTCCAGGCAATATCTGAAGAGACTACCACACTCCTCAGAAATATAACTTTGATTTTATGTTGTGAAAAAACCTCAACATTTAATCACAAAATAGCAGGTGAGCTTTACAGATTTCTGGAAATATACTCACCAGATTACCTGTTTTTCTGTTGGCAATATCTCTGGGATTGCATATATTCAATGTTAGTAGGTACAATTTATAACAGGAAATATTGTTGTCCTCTACTAGATTCAAAGTGGGATGAGTTGGTGACATGGAAGAGATAAAGTGACAGAAAACATTTATATAGAATTACCTCACTCTCTCCCTTTGCCAGGGAAAATGTACTCTGCCTATATATTTCTATTTAAATAATTCTTACACCACGTTTTCCTTCTATAATCCCCAGGAATATCTCTTATGCTAATTCCCATGCACAGGCTAGACAAAATACAGATAAACAAACAAAAAAAAAATAAGAAGTTTGGTGTGGAACGTTGGGGTGACATGAATGGTAGAAGATAGAATTTATGAGAACCACTGGCCCCAATTACTAAGGACTCTTTTATCAAGCTCAGGTGTATGGTTTTTCTCATCTGAAATGGTAAATCAACTAACAATTTGAAGTAAGACCTTGATGACTACCTGAGTAAGGGCAGTAGTCATGAAAAACATAAGGGAAAAGATTAATTAGGAAGACATCAGGAAAATAGAATCAACAGTAACAAAGGGCTGCCTGCGTGCGGAGAGGAAAGCTAAGGCCTATCTAGATGCTAAGGCCAGATGCTTACAAAAATGTTTATCCTCCTTGAAAAGAATGTAGAGATGAAGAGTTGGTTTATTTAAGAATATATCAAGTTAGGACTTCTTACTTGTTGAATTTTAAATTGTTAGAAACTATGGGACTTCATTCACTGGACACTTAAAAAAAAATCCCTAAGAATAATGGTTTTCAAATGACAGTTGGCGCATCAGAAATCCCTGGAGACCTCGTGAAAAAATACAAATTCCTGTGCCCTAGTCTCAGATGTTCTAGTTAGGACATTTGGTGAGAGTCCTGGAAATCTGTACTAAAACAAAACATATCCCCAGACGATTGTGATATGCAGCCAATGGCAGGAAACACAACTGGAATTTCTCTGCCTTTGGCTAATTAAACATCTCAAAATTTTAGGGGAATTTTTAATGAATAAAGATGCTGAATGATGCAAAATAAAAATAACAGAATAGCCATAGATGTCAGTAAAATTTCTAGATGAGAGCATAATTTTGAGAGAAAGATAGACTTATCTTGACACATATACACACACAGGTCTAATTTAATTTTAAATTACTTTCTTATTTTTAATTTGGAGGAAAATCTATTTTTTCTCTTCAATGTTTTACAGTTTTAAATACTTACGCTATAAATGAAATTAACGCTATAAATGAAATTAAACTTTTTATTCTAGATTGTACAAAATAGCTGAAAGTAATTTTTCTTTCTTTTTTTTTTTTTTTTGTTGCTGTTCCATAAAGGTATTGGTTCTTAAATTGTCATTTTAGTAAATGCTATTACTTAACATTTATTAAGTATAAACAATAAGTTAGATGTTGACAGACTATAGTCATTTTACAGCAGATAGAGTGCTTTCATTTCCTATTCATGCTCTAATTTAAATGGCTTCATCCTTTCTTTGGTAAGGTAACCAATCTGCCTGTTTGTGTTTATGCTAATTTTTTCAGGCCTTGTATTTTAGTTATGTTTGTTATGAAAGACTTCATAATGAAAAACTTTATAATTAAAAATGACATAAAAATGGAATAAAACAACCTTTTCATTTCTTGGAACATGAGATAAAATGGTAGGGAAAAGAGGGTAATTAGAAAAGGTATTAAAAACAAATTATAATCATTAAATCACCTGGCATTATTCCAAGTGGAAATTCTTTTGATAAGTGAAATCAATGTGATTATTATCCAAGAATTAAGAATAAGGATGAATTCAAGGGAAGTACTAAGTATCAATATGCTGAGACAGGTATAAAGAGCTTTGTTTAAAATGAAGAATTACTTTTTATATCCGCTGGCTTCATCCACTTAGATATCCAAATTTACCAATGTCCTTTGTTCTCAAAATTAACCAAGATCCTATGAGGCACCATCATCATTGGCTAACATATTTGAGTCTATGGGGCAGAGAGCTTGGAAAGGCTCTCAGATTTCAGTAGAAATTTTGACAGGATCATGACAGAAGCAGTTAAATGCATGAAAGTGGAAAATGACCCATACTCACCTCAGAGCTATTTCAAGCTTTCCAAGTATACATCCAAAATTACATCTATTGATCTTTATGTTCAGGGATAGAAGAAGACACTGGTATTCAGGAACTCTTTAAAATGTGTGGAGTAACTGTAAACAACATCTAGACAGAATTTCTTTCTGAATAGAGTTCTTAAAATGGACTACGGGGTCCTTTCACCTCTGGCAATATGGACAAGCAGATAGATGCTGTATCACATGGTTGCCATTGGTCATTAGTTTTCCCAGTCAGGATGACCAAGAGGACTGAGTCCAGTGTGAAGACTAGATCCAGTCAGGTCTAAATTTAGCATTCCCTATGCCTTTCCTATAACCTTAGATCTGTAAGTTAACCCACAGCAGGTGCCCAGCTGAGCATATAAAGCAGAAGACATGGTCATTCCCAGACATGTCAAAGGCTTAGCTTATTATGTTTTGGCTGAAGGAAGGTCAAGAGTATCCCAAATTGAATCAGGAGAACAGAATGGTATGAGTTCCCCAGTTAGACTACGGGACCAGATCTGAATACCCTACGGAGAAGAAGGAACAAAAGTTCAAGCTGACAGGACAGTTTTTATGACGAGGTGAAAAAAACCAGCAGGGAATGAGTGAGAGGAACATGCTCTTGCATTCTGTGTGGAGTCAGCTGCAGTGATCCTTGGGCTCTCTGAGAATGGCTCTTCTCACGGAAGCTGCTTCGATGGCAGTGTTAGGCGCAAGGGGACTCCTTCCAAAAGCATGAGTGCAGTGAGCTGAGAAAGTGCCAGAACGGAGCAACATAAAGCAAGGTTGCATGCTGTCACGTGTAGATCACCCCCGAGTATTTCACAGCCAGCTAGCTTTAGTGGGGAAGAGTGGTAACAAAGGTAGGAGCATTTCATTACTACCTAAAGCAAGTGAGGACGAGTACCATTCCGATCACATAATTTCACATGTCATCTGATAACATAATAATAAACAATTTTCCATGATAATTTTTAAATAAACTTTGATGAAAAGCAGTACAGAGTTCTTTTCTGTATACTTGTCATGCAGCTTTCCCTAATGTTGACAACTTACCTGTTACATTTGTCAAAATTAAGAATACGACATGGCACATTAATATTATCTAAACTATAGACTTTATCCAGATTTCATCAGTTTTTCACTAATTGTTTTGTTGTTCCAGGTGCCAATCCACAATAGCAGATAGTATTTAGCATGATATTTTTTTTGAAATTTCAGAGTAGTTAATTAATTTAATAACATATTTTGTATCTAAATAATGTGAAGACAATTTGTCTTTAAGAGTATTAGTCTAATAGAAAAAATAAGCAAACAAAAAAGCAAGTAAAGTGTCTTACGACAAATGCTAAAATAAGAACAGGCAAGATGGGCTATGGAAGCACACACGGAAAGCCAAAATAAAACCTGAGCAGGAGTGAGACCCCGTCTCTACTAAAAAATAGAAAGAAATTAGCCGGACAATTAAAATTACATAGAAAAAACTAGCCGGGCATGACGGTGCATGCCTGTAGTCCCAGCTACTCAGGAGGCTGAGGCAGAAGGATCGCTTGAGCCTAGGAGTTTGAGGTTGCTGGGAGCTAGGCTGACGCCACGGCACTCTAGCCTGGGCTACAGAGTAAGACTCTGTCTCAAAAAAAAAAAGCTAAAATAGTTTGGTGGAGGTGAAATTTACCCTGAGCTCCTCAAAGGGAGGCAAGAGTTAGAAGGCAGTTCATTGAAGGTGGGGAACTGTTCCAGGCAGAGGAAACCTATTTTAGGTAAGTCTTCTTTAAAAAATTACTAAACTGTATACACATACAGTTTTGAAAACCTGCTTTTAATTTTTTTCATAAAACATTCTTTATTCTCCTCTAATTAATGAAAACAGTTTTAAAAAATGAATCACTAAATGTGGCATAGATATGGTTCTTGGCAAACTCATAGGCATTGACAATTTCTAACCTAATTTATCTTATTCATTCTTAGTGCTGAATGCAAAATTTTGTGGTACTGACTCTCAGCTCCCTATTTTAATATATTTTTGTCTATTCTTTTAATATTACCATTCATATTTTATCACAGCCATTTGAAATTGTAAGTGTAAACTCCCAGGAGGCAATAACCTATTAAGTATATGTCTCTAAATGACTGATTTAATTCCATATATGGAAGGATTCTTCAGTAAATACTGATAAGTGATGATTTCTCCCTTGGTAGATTTGGGAAACAGGTGATCACCATACACGTGCATATATGTTTAAGTTTATTTTGGGGGAGTGAAGGGGGAGAGAGAGAGAGATACGAAGTTCCTTCCTTCTTTTGAAGAAGTACTGTGCCAATAATGATAACATGGAAGAAGATAGAATCTGAGCTCCTGAAACTATAATTGAATGTTAAATAGAACCATGAAATTTTTAGTTTAATAAGGTGACAGACTAGCAATACCTTAATTTCTTCTAATTTCCCACTAACATGCCAAGGAAGATACACATGTAATGTTTATAAAGCTGTAAGCTAAATTATGTCTAGAATGATATTGCAGTTGAAAGAAAATTCATACACCACATACATTTCATGTCTCCAAATATTTTGCAGCCTCAAAATAGCTAAAACACTTACATGTATTCATTGATGATTGCTAAATAAATGCAGACCCTAACATTTCTTATTTCTCTTCCCTTTTGCTTTCACATACCACAATTGTTCTATCTACTTAAAGAAATTAACTTTCTTAACCTAAAGAATTTCACTCAACTCTCAACAACTGTAAAGCATCTGCTATTTACCCTACATGCAAGCTAA
>CAUYRT010080046.1:0-41147 GCA_963574885.1 Lepilemur ruficaudatus | reverse complement strand
TTCCCTTGCCCCTCCTGCTTGATTTCCAATGAATGCTATTGCCATATGTGCATGTAACTGTTGGTCAATGAGTTCCAATTAAATGGTGAGTATCTGTGGTGTTTGTTTTTCTATTCTTGTGATACTTCATTTGGAAGAATGTTCTCTAGTTCCATCCAGGTTAATACAAGAGGTATTATTTCACCATTTTTATGGCTGAGTAGTACTCCATGGTATACATATAACACATTTTATTAATCCACTAACGTATTGATGGGCACTTGGGTTGTTTCCAATTCTTTGCAATTGTGAATTTTGTTGCTATAAACATACGAGTGCAGGTGTCTTTTTTATAAAGTGTCTTTTTTTTCCTTTGGGGTAAATATCCAGTAGAAGGATTGCTGTAATAAATGGTAGGTCTACTTTTAGTTCTTTCAGGTATCTCCATACTACTTTCCATAGAAGTTGTACTAGTTTGCAGTCCCACCAGCAGCATATGAGTGTTCCTATCTCTCACATCCATGCCATCATTTGTTGTTTTGGGATTTTTTGATAAAAGCCATTCTCACTGGAGTTAAGTGATATCTCCTTGTGGTTTTATTTTGCATTTCCCTGATGATTAGAGATGTTGAGCATTTTTCACCTCCCAGGAGTTCACTGAGATTCATTTATCTGGATATCTCATCTTTAGCAAGACCTGGAAAGTTTTTCTCAATTATTCCCTCAAATAGATTTTCCAAACATTTTTGCTTTTTCTTTTTCTCTCTCAGGAATATCTACTATGATTCTTAGATTTGTGCATTTTACATAATCTGTAAATGGAATTATCTTTTTAAGTTCTAGCCTGTTTCAAGTTAGAAATGGAGAAACTGGTAGATACTGTAAAGAAACCATTCTTTGTTTCTGAGGATAGAGTCTTAAAAGAATAATTTCATATCACTGTGGCTTTCCTTGACATGTGCTGGTGATGGCAAGAGAAGCAGCTACCATGCAACCACCGAGGTATTGTTCTTTATATTTTTCTCCCTGGGCATAGTTGGAAGATATAACCATTCTACATTTTTTGAAAAATTGAATCTTCATCCTTCATTTCATACTTATTCATTTCATCTCTGTATTATTTAGTTTAGAAAAGGAAATTCTATTTACCTATCATCTGATATTCCTTCACAAGAAATATTCTAAATATAAGAGATGCTACACTTAAGCAAAGGGGTATACATTGTCCTTGGCTGTTTACAGTTACAGCTACTAATCCAGAAGCATACAATCATCTTTAGGTTATACAAATTTTAAGTAACAAAGAATTCATTTGAAAAAAGTACTATAATACAACTTGTATCATCCTTCCTAAAAAATAATATTCTATAAGTTTTATAAATACTTCTCATGCTTTTCCTTTATAACATTATTTTATATTGCATGAAATCCCTAGGAGTATTAGGCATGGATGTAAGCTCTGTTTTTCTTTTTTTTCTTTTTACCCTCTTTTTATTCTCATAAACTTCTGAAAAATTCTCCTGTATTACTAGTTGTAGCCCAAAGGCAAACTTTTATATTTTTTTAAAATTGGTTTCTAGTTCCAAAAAAAGTTTGAGGAGAAACACAATATTAAAAAAGAAGAAAAAGAAGGCAGAGGAAAAAGGAAAAAAAGTGAAAGCATCTTAAATATATTTAGTAATTACAATAATTTAGTAGCTAAGTCCTTTCTTTGAATATCTTGTAAAACGTCAAAAGTATATACTCAGGAAGTAATCAAATTCTGTAGTTGTGTTATATATATTGCTGTTGTTTGTTTTGTATTTATTTTGCATTCTTTTTTATTTCAGAATATTATGGGGGTACACACAGTTTGATTACATAAATTGCTTTTGTACAGTTTGAGTCAAAGTTGTAAGTGTATCCTTCACCCAGTTAGTGTGCATTGTACCCATTAGGTGTGAATCTACCCATCCCCTACTACCCCCTCCCACCTACTTGTTCTGCATTCTTATCTTTCATTCTTTTTACATGGTTGCTGTTCAAATTCAGGCCTGTATCTTGGAGTAGTTATATTTTCAGTATTTACAAATCATGCCAAATCATAGAATTTATCTAATGTAAAAGCTTTACTTTATAAATGGAGAAACTGAAGTCTGGAGAGACTTATTCCAGTCAAAAAGACACTAAAAGTTAAAACTTGCAATCTTTCACTGCAATCAGCACTGCCACAGCTTCCTACTAAACTACTACCTCCTTTAGAATGTTCTCCTTTCCAACAGACAAATTGCTTCCAGTTAAATCAGTCTCACTCCATGTCGCAACAGTCTAGTAATCAGTTACATTCCTATAGATCTCACTCCCTATGAAGTATTCCACAATCTGCCCCAAAACTCACTTTTAATACTTACGTTCCCTTTATAAGCTCTCTACTTCAATCAAACTTGTATTTTCTTTTTTTGTGCACTCATATAACGTCACTTTTTCCATCTCAAATATCCCCCTCTATTTGTCAAACATTACATACCACTGCGATAGCAAAACAAGTTTTTCCACAACAGGAATTACTTATACCTAAAAACTCTATCAGGAGCATTGTGTGGAAGGTAGTTTTAATCCCATATCATAACTAAATTAATTGACAGGACTACTAAGTTAAAAAAAAAACAACACTTCAAAATTAGGTTGAATTTGTTTTGACTGCCCCAATATAATTTCTGAAGTAATTTAACCGTAAAATATTGTTAAAATTTATTAGGGTAAGCCACTCTCACCTGTGTCAGTCCCAAAGTATGATTCTAATTCCATCATAGTCTTAAAGGTTCACATACACTTCCACACAGAACAGGAGATGTCTGCAACAGAGCACAGTTTCTCAGGTTTCAGCCAGTGACTGGGCATCGTTTTCCATTACACCCCTCCAGGTGTGTCTCTGTCACAGTGAGGAGGTGAAAAGCAGATTGCCGTAAATTGTTCTATCCCTTTCACCCAGACCTGACCATACCCTTGCTGTAGGGAAGATGTAATCAAATCCTACTGTGGAGGAAGAGGAAAAATAGAAATTTCATATTAAAAAAAATAATTTACAGGGATTAAAGAAAAAAAATGTCGTGAGACTGTGAGAAGGTAATGACTTGCTCCAATGGCCTCTTTTACTTGTGCTTGTATTTGATAATGATGATTTTACAAATGTTTCTTGAAGTCATCAAATTAAATGATGGCATAAGTCTTATTAGATACAGTATAATCTTTTCTATAGTTAAGCACCTCATACTATGATCAATTTTAACAGAATCAAGTCATTGATTTTTCCAAATGTAAAACACATAAATTTATGTTTGGCCTAGCATGTCAGCAAAAACAGTACGAGAGCAACAGGAAAACACATTGATCTTTAAGGAAGGAAGAAGGCTTCTTTCTATGTTCTGTCACTTCCTGGCGAAACTGATGTAAATCCATCTGGTAGACTAGCAAGTTTGAGAGTTGACGGTCCAGTTCTATTACGTGATCTGAGGCAGATTATTCTCCACCTCAGTCTATATAAAAAATGCCTCTCTAGGTCATAGGAATCAGTAGGAATAAATATTAGTGCCTATCCTTATTTAAGAACTTGGCCTCTATGCATTCATCGAATTTTCTGTCTTCCTTTTGAACTTTTCCACCACAATATTTTAAAATATACAGCTT
Organism: Lepilemur ruficaudatus; assembly: GCA_963574885.1. Taxonomy (NCBI): domain Eukaryota; kingdom Metazoa; phylum Chordata; class Mammalia; order Primates; family Lepilemuridae; genus Lepilemur; species Lepilemur ruficaudatus. The sequence goes on along the minus strand of CAUYRT010080046.1, from coordinate 37,502 downwards.
GGTCCTCCAAATTTAGGGCGAATGAGCATTTCTGTTTAGAGAATTATTGAGTGAGGGTTGCATATTATTTACAAACTAAAATGTGATTTTTATAGCATTTTCATTATTAATGCAAATTCTATATCCATGAACACAATTGACATAGCTAATTAAGGATAACTATAAACTAAATTTTAGAGTAGAAATCTAAAAGGGACTGAAGTGATTTAATTATTGTATGTCAAATTAGCTAAAGCAATCTAGAGTCATGAAATAAATTTATGTTGGTCTCATAAAATTTTTATGTAAGAGCTGTATGTCTGCAGGCTTCCTCCTGAGAGAATACTGGATCCTTCTGTAACTAAGCAGGTGACCTTACTTCTCCCAGGAGTAGCTTCCAATTTCCCTTCTTGTTAAAATGAGTCACTTCCGAATAAGAATAATCTCTCACTTGATGTTCGGCCTGCTAGATGCTGCTCTGTTCTGAATGATTTATGATCATATATTAATATTTAAATAATTACATTGGTCCTGTTGTTCTAATATTTCATCACAGCTAACAAGAAGATGCATGTAGATAATTATATTACAATCTCCCTCTCTTCAAGTATTTTCCTCTATTAGAAATTAAACACCTCTAAAATAATAAACCACCAAATCTCTCCCTACTGAAATTTAAGGAGTAAGTCTACATAATTACAATATTATTTTATAATTTACAACAATCAAAATATTGAAAGCTAATGTTTCCGCAGCTATTTTCTACTAAATATAAATTGGACTATATTTTACATAATGGAAAAAAAACTAAACTCTGCCTCTTCATAGAGGAAAATATAACTAAAAGGTCAGAATAAATTACTGTGGAAATCAAAATAAAAATAAATACTTAAAAAGGAAATGAGAGATTAAGCATTTGGTACAAATTTCACTGAAGTTGGAGATATTTTAAACAATTTAGATGATGATGATGATGACTATGATAAACTATTCTGGGGAGAGAGAAGAAAGATTTATCTTGCTTTAAAACAAAGTGTGGCAATCCTGTTACATTTCAGAAACCAAGAATGAGAGAATTATTCTTTTGATAAGAGAACACTGAATAAGGACCCAGAAACCGTAGCGACCATACTAACTGTAAGCCATCCCAGGTACTTAGAATAAATGCCCTACAGCTTTCTCTGTCTCAGTCTCAGTTTTGTCCTTCCCTTTTTTCCTAGGATTATGTTTTCCTCCAGTAAGTAAAACCATGATCAGTAGCCTTGGAAAGAAAAAAACAATGCTGTGTTTAGAAACAGAGGTTAAGGTCAAGTCTCCACTTAATAAAGAGAAATAAAGAACGAAAGCTCAGGCCAAGATCTCAAGTTTCCCAACTGCTTAGAAGGAAAAATGCAACAAAGGTAAGTTAAACATTGAACAATAATCTGGTGCATGCAAGAAGAATAATGTGCCAACATTTAATTAAATAATAAATGAAATTTATTGACATAATTTATCCAGATTACAGATACTCCAGATATTAACGGTAACTCCCTCCTTTGCATTACTTTTATTCAGTAGACCTGGACAAATAACATCTTTTATTTTGGAGGAAAAATTAAGTGGTGTCAAAAATTTATAGTACATTTATTTTACTAAATGTCTATTTTATTAAATGTCAATCTCTTGTATTTTTATCTATGCACATACTTTACCTTAGTTTTTTTTAAAATTGTTTGTATTGATTTGAATAGAGTTGCAAGTAACAGAGCAATAAATTGACATAAGCAAGAAGTATTATTTCCCAACACAGTGTCAGGAGGTTAGCACTTCATCAAGAACTCATATCCTTCCAGCTTTCTCTTCTGCCATGCTGAGCAAGTTGGCTTTCATCCTGAGGCTTTCTCCCTTATCCCAAAGGATTGCTATTCAATACATCACAGATCACAAAATAATGAGAAAGACAATGGCGTTTTTCCTTTAGCATGTCTTTCAGTTGTGGAAGAACTTTTCGAACAATTCCTTACCCATATCTAATTGGTCATTCCTATAGCAATTGTCAGCACAAAAAACCAAAACCAAAAACAAAAAACAAACCTGAGAATTGATGGCAATTTGATTGGACCAATTTTGATTCTTCTCCTGGGCCTAGAGAGGAATTCAAATTCCCTGAAAATAGTATCTTTGAATTCTTCAACAAAATTACGGATTCTTGGCAGGAAAGAAGAGGTAGTAGCTGATGAGAAGGAACATTAGGGTCTGTCTCATTCACACAACTCAAATCAAACGATATTTAAATAAATAGCTCAATAAATTTTTCTTTTCATTTTTAAATTGGAAAAATATTTTGCCACAGGATATGTAATTATGTCTTTTTCTTTGAAGCAAGGACAAAGGTGCCTAGTAGGTAGAGAAACAATATCTGGCTCAGGTCTGTGGGATACGAGCCACTCTGAGGGAGCTGGGAGCCTGATGTTCTGTCCACAAGAAGCTCCCTGCTCACTGGCGGCAGCAATCTCTGGACTCGTGCGGGTAAAGGGACTCTCCAGCTGCTCCGGTGCATGCAGATAGCCGGAAACCTGACCTGGAGGGCAGGTTCGGGGCCTGCGAGGCAGGAGGCGGCTGGTCTTGGAGGGAAGACTTGGGGTGAACAGGCTGCAGTCTGCTTCTCAGGGTCAAGGGTCCCACAGATGCAGGTAGATGAGTAGAGGACACAGCTCTCCTTGCCCCTCGCGGAGCCTGGCAGGCCAATCCAACCTGGAGGGCGGGGTCAGGGCCAGGCAGGCAGGCAGGCAGCGGCTGGGACATGGATGATGAGCTCGAGGAGACTTGTAGAGGAAGGAGCTGGCCAAGGCCTCTCAGGGCAGAGCCAGCTGCACCCCAGTACAATGTCCCTTAGCCGTGACTGGGGTGGATTCAGAAACCGAGCTTCCAATCATCTCCCCTAATCAGAGGGCTCTGCCAATGGCAGCCGACTGGACCTGGAGAGCGAGGCCAGGGCCAGGCAGGCAAGAGGTGGCTGGGACCCGGATGGCAAGCTCAGGACCAAGTAGCCTGCAGGTTGCCCCCCAGGCACAAGGGTACTGTGGATGTCAGGTCAGACACGCAGAGGTCGCAGCCCTCGGCGCCCCACCCAGAACCCATGGAAGTGGTCACCCAGCACCTCTCTGGACAGGGTCTATCCCTCTCTGGTCATTTCCTGTGCCCTGGTCCTGCTGAGCTCTAGGGGTGAAGTGCCTGGCTCCAAATTCCAGGGTACAGCTCAGGGAAGCTGCAAATCTGTCCAGTCCCTCCCCAGCCTGGTGTAGTCCTGGCACAGTGCACCTGAGAGTTCAGGGTAGCCCCTGCTATTGCCTCCTCGCCACAGAGCCTGTTGTCTAGTGCAGTGGCTCTGCACCAACTCCAGGCATGTCCCTGTCTAAGTGGGTATAGGTAGGTCTGTGGGGGTGGTGGGTGTCCTACTGCAGGTCAGATCACAATGTGCTGGCAGGGCTAGTGCAGCCCCCTCATGCTCTGTTCTCTATTGTTCTCCTTGTGCTCTCTAATCTTTCTGTATGTATCTTCCCATCACCTTTTTTTCCTGCACTAAGTATCCCATGTTGCTTCTCTATGAATTCACAACACTGCTTTTGTTAGTAGGGATCCGCATGTAGGCAGCTGTCTGCGCTCTTCACCTTCTTCATCTGGGAGCGGTGAGCTGGCAGGCCACCTCTAGACTGCTATTTTTTTTTTTTTCATTCTCCTAATGATGTAGTTCTAAAGTACAATTCCTAAAGAAATTGTATGCACGCCGCATTCTTAAGAATCAGCAACTATGTCAAATGAATATTCAAAGAAGGTACAAATCTCTATACACTACTTCTACAAGGCTAGTTGAGTGCCTTGTTAAAGTAGGCAGAGTTTTCAGTACTGAAGTACAGATTCAAGCCATCTAAGAAATGTTATACAGATGAGGCCCACTCACTGCAGGGAAATCTAGGCAAAATGAGATTCAAGGCACTAAAACATTAAAATAGTTACATTTCAACAGCATCTCTCTCATGACTGAGTGGTTCTTTTAAACTGAACTATTTCTAGACATTCTGAGTTATAGAAAAGCACAGCTTAAGAAATTATCTATTTTTGATTCCATAATATATGTAATAAAGAAAAATATTAGGCAAAAATGAAAGACTGGACTGAATCTAACAAATTTCATAAATCAGATATTTGAGCATGCTGTAAAAAAATAGGACTTCAAGCCACACCACAACAATATATTTCCTTGCCAAGACTTTTTAAGAAAAAGGAAATGCTTGAAGAATTCAAAACTAAGACTTCTTGATGGAAATATGAAAGTTACTAAAAAAAGACCTTACATAATATAGTTAAATGAATAAAAGTATCTGACAATATATTTTCATAGATGGGTCTTTAACTACTTCTGTAAAATGAGCTGCCAAATCTATCTGGAATTTGCCAGAGCTATTTCTATATTTTAAATGTTTTTTTTCTTTTTTTTCATTTTCACAGGTGGAATATCTACTAGTCTTATGAGGGGAGATTGCCAGAAGAAATATGCAGCATGGGAATGAAATGGTTGATCTTTCTAAAAAGGTTTATTAAAATGTTAAACAAAATATAGACATGGCCATATGTCTACCCTGCCAAAGAAAATAATAATACATGTCATAAAGTAACAATATATGTCTTGCATAATAAGGTTTAATTTTCTGATTAGCAAATAGCACAGAAAGCCTACAGCATCAATTTGGAAGAGTTTTCTTTTATATCTGCCAATTGTATGCATAGTTTTAGGAATATTAAGACTTTCATCACCAGTTTTTGATTTGACTTTACAAAGCTAGAAAGCATTAGATTGTTACTTTTAGAAGACCTGTGCTTTCAATCTTAGTAAGATGTCAGGTATATTCCTATCAAAATTTTAACATCACTTAAAATTCAACCCTTGGCTGCTATCTCAGATTTCAATCTTTTCTATGTTTAAAAGGAAGGCATAGCAAAAATTAATAATTAAATATTTTTTCAAAAACCTTCAAGGTTTCACACTCAATGTTTTGTTTGACTCCAAATGTCAAGGCATTATAATCCTCTTAAAATTTATTTTTCTGCAGTGGAACTCAAATTCTGAGTATTAAAATGCACATACATTAGAATGAAAGCTCCATGAGGTCAGGGATTTTTATGGCTATGTCCTCAATGCTCAGTACCTTGCTTGGCCCATAGTAACATACATAGAATGAAAAAATTACTTACCACTTGGTGCTTTTAAAAACGATGGTAAAGAAAATGCTACTGCATAGTAGAATGATATTTCCAAGAAAAAAAAATGTAAAGAATAATCCTGAACCAAAAAGGATATTTAAATTTCATCTGCCTGTCAAAGTTATCATTCACTTTCTGCAAAAATATCTCTGTAATTTAGTTTGCTTACACTTTTTTCCTTGTCAAAGATTCTTTTCTGCTTTTACAATCCCAAAGTAGAAATATAATATCATATTGAATTCTGAATTTAGGTGGGCATAGTAAAACTGTCTTTAAGTTATGACTTGGAACTAGGTATTTTATAGGTAGCATATACTTTTCTTTTGTGGTGTACTTGGTCTCAGATCAGGAAAAATTAAGGTTTTATGTACCTTACAGACCAATTCTTTTTGTTTATGAATGAGAGCTATGATTTTATGTCTTTCTCTCAAAGTCACAAATACTAAATTTCATAGAACTATTCTACTAGCTTGTTTGGAACTATACCTCCATCTATAGATAGAGGTTATTAATCAGTAGATTAATTTTCTATTGGCTCATATTTTGAAAATTCATGTAAAAATTTTCCTTAAATCATTATCAATTTTAAATTTTACTATGGCATATTTTCATACCTATTATCCTCACACAGGAAAAAGATTTTATTATTTCTGATCTAAATTTCTTCATTATGTGGTAAGCAAATTCATACCACTGCAAGAAAAGTATTAAAAAGTTATATGATCACTTCAATAGGTGCAGTAATGCCTTTGATCACAGTTAATATTTATTGATCAAAAAAATCCTAGAAAAACAAGAATAGAGGGAACGTCAATCTGATAAAGAATATCTATACAATCCCCAAACAAATAACATCCTTATGGTGAATTGGTAAATTATTGAAAAATTATATATGATACAAGTATGCCCATAATTAGCATGTCTAAAGAATATTAGTAGTCTTACACAGTGGAACAAGAATAATAATGAATGAAGCAAATTATAGTTTGCTTATATGGTAGAATATTATTTAGCAATGAAAATGAACAAGCTAGTGCTTCATGTAATAACATAGATGAGTCTTACAAACAAAATGTAAGTCACATGAAGCCAGTCACAAAAGAAAATTATTTGCATTTATATAAAGTTCAAAAGCAGTTCAGCAAGGTAAAAGAATAGAAAGTCGAAGGCTCTACTCGCCCTCACAGAAAGCTCAATGAGCAACTATCCTTAGAACAGAACATAGTTTTGAAAACCTCAACATTTGGAAACAAGGCTGAGATGCCCATGCAGTCTGTAGAACTGAATAAAATTTGAATTTGAAGGGTAAAAATAGATTCACCTTGACCATGCCACCCATTTCCCCCTCATTTGAGCACAATGTCATATAGAGAGGATTGCCCTGAACCCACAGTTTCTACAGAAGAAGAAGAGAACCAAAGACAGCCATTCAGCTTCCCTAGAGATGAAGAATACAATGACGACACTGAAAAATGTAATAGAAAGCTTCAATAGAAAATTCAATCAAGCAAAAGAAGAAACCATTAAGCTGAAAGACAGAACATTTAAAATTATCCAGCCAGAGGAACAAAAAGAAAAGAATGAGAAAGAATGAAGAAAGCCTATGGGAATTATGAAACAGCAACAAGAGGCCAAACCTCTTCACAATAGGAGTTGTAGAAGGAGGAAAAAGAGAAAAAGTGCCAGACAGCACACATAACAAAATAATGGCTGTAAAATTCTCTAATGTGAGGATACATGCCAACCCCCAGGTACCCAAAGAGGAATACAACAAAACAAATAATAATCAAACTATTAAAAATCAAAGGCAAAGAAAAAATTAAAGAGCAGCAAGAAATAACAAACATATTAAGTACAAAGTAGCGTTAATACAACTATCAGCATATTTCTCAACAGAAACCCTACAGGCCAGAAGAGAATGGGATGATACATTCAAAGTGCTAAAGGAAAGACAACTGTCAACCTGGAATACTTTTCCAGCAAAGCTGTCCTTAAGAAGTGAGAAAAAATAAAAAATTTCCTACACAAAATCTAAGGGTGTTCATTACCACTAGACTTGCCTTACAGGAATTGCTAAACGGAGTTCTTTAAATTGAAACAAAAAAACTTACTAATTAATAACATGAAACATAAAGGCACAAAACTCAGTAGTATAAATAAAGTCATATTCATGATACTCTAAGACAGTAATGGTGATATGTAAGGTAAATTTATTCCTAATGGGAGGTTTTAAAAGACAAAAATATTAATAACAACTATAGCTCAAACAAATTGTCAAGGTAAATACATTATAAAATGATGTAAATTCTGACATCAAAAATATAATATGTGGGTGGGGAGGGATAAAAGTGTAAAGTTACTTTATGTAATCAAAGTTAAGCTGTTATGAGCTTGACAGAGGCTGTTGTAAGATGTTCTATATAAGTCTCATAGTAAGTACAAAGCAAAAATCTTTAGTACAAGCACAAAAGAAAATAGAAGTGATTCAAAACCTACCACTGCAGAAAACCATCAAACCACAAAAAGACATGAAGAGGTATAAAGAAAGCAAGTATCTACAAAACAACCAGAAAATAACTACAAAATAGCAATAGTAAGTCCTTACCTATCCATAATTATCTTGAGTATAAATGGACTAAATTATATTAAAAAAACAGGGTGATTTGATGGATTAATAGAAGACCTAAATAAGTGCTGCATACAAGAGACTCATCTTACTTTTAAGGACACACACAGACTGAAAGTAAAGGGATGAAAAAAATTCCATGCAAAAGAAAACTAAAGGAGAGTGAGGTGATTCTATTTATATCAGACAAAATATACTTTAAGTCAAAGACTATAAAAAACAAACAAAAAAGAAAACAAAGAAGGACATTATATAATGATAAAGGGGTCAATTTTCAAGGGGATATTGCAATGGTAAATATATATGTACCCAACATCAAATAATTTTAATATGTAAAACAAATATCTTAAGGGAGAGATAGGTGGCAATACAATAACAGTAGGGACTTCAATACCCCCTTTTTAATAACATACTATTCAGACAGAAAATTAATAAGGAAACATTGGATTTGACCAACACTTTAGATCTAAGAGACATATATAGAACATTCCACCCGACAGCAACAGAATAAATATTCTTCTCAAGTGCATACAAAACATTCTCTAGAGTAGATTATATGTCAAGGAAAACAATAAATCTCAATTTAAGAAAATGGAAATTATGTCAAGTGTCTTTTCTGATCACAATCATATGCAATAAGAAATAAAAAACAGAAGAAATTTAGGAAAATTCTCAAATACATTGAAATTGAACAACATAATCCTGAACAACTAATGGGCCAATCAAGAAATTAAAGGGAAAATTTAAAAAACATGAGACAAACAAAATTAAAACATAACATACCCAAATGTATAGGAAGCAGCAAGACTAGTTTTAAGAAGAAAGTTTATAGCAATAAATGCTTCTATAAAAATCTCAAATAAAAAATACTAACATTACATCTCAAGGAACCAGAAAAAGGAAAACAAAATTAGCTCCAAGTTTGCAGAATGAAGAAAATAATAAATATTTGAGCAGAAATAAATAAAACAGTGACTAAAAAAAATACAAAAATAAAACGAAAAGTTGATGTTTTGAAAAGATAAACAAAAATGACAAATCATAGGCTAGATAAACTAAGAAAGGAAGAGAGAAGACTCAAATTTTTAAAAAATCAGAAAGGAAAGAGGAGATATTACAACTGATACCACAGAAATACAAAGGATCATATATACTACTATTAATAATTATATACCTATAAATTGGATAACCTGGAAGAAATAAATTCCTAGATACATACAGTTTACAAAGACTGAATCATGAAAAAATAGAAAATCTGAGCAAATAACAAATAAGGAGATTGAATTAGTAATAAAAACTCTCCTCCAAAAAAAAAAAAAAAACAAAAAAACCTGGGACCTGATGGCTTTACTGCCATGTTCTTTCAATTATTTAAAGAAGAACTAATACTAATCCTTCTCAAACTCTTTAGAAAGATCAAAAATAAAGGAATATTCTAAACTTATTTTATGAGGCCAGCATTAGCTTGACAGCAAAACCAGACACGTACATTATGAGAAAAGAAATTATAGGCCAAAATCTTTATTGTACATGGATGCAAAAATTCTAAAAAAATATATTTACAAACCAAATTTAATAGCCCATTAAAAGGGTCATCTATGAAGATCAAATGGGATTTATCCCTGAAATGCAAAGATAGTTCAACATACACAAATCAATATTTGCATCAATGTTCATCATCAGGGATATTGGCCTATAGTTTTCTTTCTCTCTCTTTCTCTTTTGTTTTTCCTGTTTCCTTGTCTGGTTTTGGTATTGGAGTAATGCTGGCCATGTAAAAGGAGTTTGGGAGAATTCTCTACTCTTCAATTTTTTTTGTAATAATTTGAGAAGAATTGGTGTTTTTCTTTAAACTTTGGTATAATTCAGCTGTGAAGCCATCTGGTTCTGGGTTTTTCTTTAGGAGACATTTTATTACTGATTTAATCTTGTTACTCATTAGTGGTCTGTCCAGATTTTCTATTTCTTTCTGCTTCAATGTTGGTAGGTTTTATGTGTCTAGGAACTTACCCATTTTCTCTAGGTTTTCCAATTTTTTGGCCTGTAACTGTTCATAATAGCCTCTAGTTATCCTTTATCTTTCTGTTGTATCAGTGGTATTAATTCCTTTTATTGTTTTGATTTTATTTATTTGGGTCTTCCCTCTTTTTTTTCTTAATCTAGCTAATCCTTTATCAATTTTATCATCTTTTCCAAAAAAACTAACTTCGTTTCATTGTTCTTTTGTATGTTTTTACTCCCTTTTATCTCTGCTCTGATCATTTTTTTCTCTACTAATTTTGTGTTTGGTTTGTTCTTGCTTTTCTAGTTTCTTGAGATGCTTGTTATGTTGTTTATTTGAAATTTTTCTTCTTTTTAAATGAAGCTGTTTACTGCTGTAAACTTTCTTCTCAATATTGTTTTTCTGTATCACAGAGGTTTTGGTATGTTGTGTTTCTGTTTTTATTTGTTTTAAGAAATTTTAAATCTTATTTTTAATTTATTTTTCTTTGGTGCTTATTGCTAGAAAGTTGTTGTTTTCTTTTGGAGTTGTCATATTTTCTTGCTTTTTCATGTTTCTTTTGTCCCTACATTCGTATCTGCACATTTTGTAGAATAGTTACCTTTTCCAATTTTATGGAATAACTTTTGTAGGGAAAGACTTTTTCCATATATGTAACCTATTGTGTTGGTTGGGTAAGGTGCTTCGGCTTTTGATTGTGTATGGGTGCAGTAACGACACCTTTGTATGATTTTGTTTGGCTGTAATCAATGTCAGCAATGTCACTGAAGGCCTCAGTGGCCTAGATTGCAGGTGTTTGTAAAGGCAATGGCATAGCTTTGCTGGAGGCTGGTTCACTAGAAGCAGTGGGCTTGTCCTTGAATCTCAAGAGGGATGTACTCAGTTCTTGGTAACTCTGCCATTCAAGGGGACAAGGTACTGGCAGCTGGCACCAGGTGGCTGTCTCTTAGGCCCTGAGGTACACACACTTCAACTCCTCTGATTTTGAGAGCAGCTCTCTGCACTGGACTGCCTGTTCTTTAGGACATGGGCCACTGCATGGGCTCAGGTGCCAGGGTCATGGCTGCACCACTGTGTCCATCAGGAGTTAAGACACTGCAGTCCTTCGTGTGGGTGTGATAGAATGACGGAGTGATTCCAAGGATGTGGATATTCAGGGGCTGTTAGGCCTCAAGGCAGTATGCAGTCCAGTCCAGCAGTGGCTCCATTCTCAAAATGATGCCATTCTGCAATGGCTTATGTCCCAGGCAGTTGGGGGAACCCATTGGGAATTTGCTTTCTGGATTAATGCAATCACATGAACTCTAGACAGCTCCCTACACTGGGCTCAGGGCTTACGAGGAATGTGGGGCTCTCCTGTACCTAGGACTGCAGGCAACTGCAGTGATAATCGGGACTGCTGGAATCCCCTACCTTTTCCACAAAATGCGGAGTCCCTCCTGTCCACAAGATGGGCAGATCCTATCCGGGTGCTTCTCTTTCCCCTCTATACTGCCACCCCTAGTTTCAAGTTTCTGTGTCTTGGAGGAGCTTTGTTACTTTCTTTCTGAATTTCAGTGTTCACTCTTAGACACTCTACTCAAAGTGCAGTTATCTGTTTGTTGTTTTGGTCCTTCTATGTGGGGGAGAGGAGCATTGGGCCCCTCTAGTCAGCCAACTTGATGATGTCCATATTTCTTAAAATTCTAATGACATCTTTGAATCTCAAATTTTTATGTGAGAAAAATGTTCTGTTAGTCTTTTTTTTAAAAACAGAGTATGTGAATTCAAATCACTAGGATTATAAATAACCCATGCTATTCCAAAGCAGAACTAACTGAGCATTAGTAATGCTTTTAAAGGTAGCCATGAAAATATAGTATGCTTACATTGATTGATTTTTGCACGTTTTTACTCATAGGCTATTTTAAGCTCCCGTGACTGTCAGTATGGCTCCGTTCACTGGGTACCAGCTATAAAATAAAGAAATGAAGATAATTTAATCTTTGCTTATTTTTTGATCCCCTGTTCCCATCACCTTGTTTTTCTAACTTTTAAGTGTTCAAAACAAAGTAAAAAGTTCTAATGTGATCTTTTTTTATTTTAAGTTACTATTTGTTTGTGGTAAATTAATAGGAGTTAATTAAGGAAAACTTGGAAAAAAAATAGAAGCACCAAAGACAAAAATATCACCCTATATTCTTATCAAACAGTGGCAACATTTTAAAATATTACTCATTGCTTTAATAGAATTTTCATCTAAAATTCAACAAAATTTAGATGAATTTGTTGCCTTAAAATAATTTTTTTTTAGATTTGTAAACATACCACCATACCTAGATGTTAAAGATTTTTCATTTGTCCAGGTAGGTAACAACAACATTTTCATTTGTGTTTAAATGTTCATCATTATACTTCTTTATTTTTAGTAATCAGACTATGGTGAACAATTTAATTATTCATCCTTTTTTTTTTTAAGAGATGTGGTCTTGCTCTGTCACATAGGCTGGATGGCAGTGGCGCAATCATATTAATAGCTCACTGAACCCGTGAACAGCTAGAATCAAGCAATCCTCTTGGCTCAGCCTCCTGAGTAGCTGGGATTACAGGCGCAAGCCACCATGCCCAGCTTATTCATCATCTTATTAGTAATTTTTTACCTTCTCTTTCCTTGAAAGAGACTATTTTATGAATCAATTGTCATTCTAAACATATTTATTCCTTGCATTTATTAATGAATATTTGTAATTTTACCCTTATATGCTAAGAATCACCTAAACAGTAGAGTCTTGCTTCAATTGGAGGGGAGAAAAGAAAAAAGTACCCACAAAATAGGAGATCTGTTCATTGCCCACTAAAACCATTTACCTTGATTATTAATCTCAACTGTGGATGCCACTTTGCTGATCTACATCAACTGTTCAAAAATATAAGAACCACTTAGAGTTCTTCCTGTAGTTTTTGGTTACTACTTTTCATTTGCCTGAAAAGACCAGAAGAAAGTGCAAGCATTATAAACTACATAGCCACATCTCCAGACACTTGAGAAATATTCCTTCCTTATTCAAGAAATACCTCAACTAGAAACCATCTGAGTTAAAATGGAAAAGATTCAAATTTTACCAGAGAAAACTTTTATAAGCAAGGTAGAACTAAGGTCATAATTGGGATGCCATTTAGGACAGCAGTCCCTAACCTTTTTGGCACCAGGGACTGATTTCATGGAAGACAATTTTTCCATGGAAGGGAGGATGGGGGAGGGTTTTGGGATGATTCAAGTGCATTATGATTATTGTGTACTTTATTTCTATTATTATTACATTGTAATATATAATAAAATAATTAAACAACTCATCATAATGCAGAATCAGTGGGAGCCCGGAGCTTCTTTTCCTTCAACTAGATGGTCCCATCTGGGGGTGATGGGAGACAATGATAGATCTAACAGGAGGCAGAGCTCAGACGGTTATATGAGTGATGCAGAGCAGCTGTAAATAAAGATGAAGCTTTGCTCTCTTGCCTGGCACTCACCTCCTGCTGTGCGGACTGGCTCCTAACAGGCCACGAATGAGTACGAGTCCATGGCCCAGGGGTTAGGGACCACAGATTTAGGATATCATTTTATAAATCTGAATAATGTTTGTTACTTTTTAAAACTATATTTAAAAATGCATTTAGTTTATTGTATATAAATCAGTACAAGATTGAAATATATTATTATATAAGACTATAGGGACATTTCCCTGGGGGATTTAAAAATGTTAGTTTGGAAATTTAATTGTTCCAACAGTGAAAAAGATTGCTTCTTTACTATGGTAACTGCATAAACAATATCTTCCTTATTAAATTTATCTTTATAACCAGCACCAATAATTTATCATGTTAGTTGTTTCCTCCTTGTCATATCAGAATTAATGACTCTGTCTTAATTTATGACAGAAATATTGTACAATGAGGAAAATGTCAACTATAATGATGCTGTATGTCATGGTAAAAGGTGGATCCAAATTCTGAGAAGAGGAAATTATGTTTAATGCATTGAAATATGATATTTCAGAGAGGTTATAATATTTATATTTATTATTTTATTTTGATGGTATGGGGATCTTGGAGTTGAAGCAGAAAAATATCTTAAGCCTGCTCAAATATGAGGAAATGAATGCATAATCTTAATTGAAAAAATGTATACATTGATAAAAAACATGTAATTAACCATTTTCAAGTTGCCCTTTCAGAAACTCAGTGATTTCTCTGTTTCATAATTGTGACTAGGGTATAATGTACTATTTTAACCCATTGTTTACCTCCACAGGCCTGAAATCCTTGGCAAAATTTGTTATTTTAAAATATATATTGGAAACGGATGATTTGAACTACAACAAAATTGGAAGACAGCTAACATTGACTTATTTTTCTGACGACACTTGTGACTGGAGCTAAATTAAAGTACGAAAAGAAATGTAAAGGATTTATCCGTTGAGAATATATTAAAATATTCAGCAAAGTTGTGAGAGTTTTTAAAACTATTTAAAGAATGAGGGGATTTATTGAGTCACTTTGTTAAACGATACATTACTTTTGTTCTGGTGGCTCTGTTTTCGGGGAAGTGGAGAGGATAGTGGTTATTCCTTGAAAATTCGGATTTCAATAGCCTCTGTAAAAGTGTCCTTTCTAGCAAATTAAAATAGAAAATTAGCTCAAATTAACTGTTTAAATATGGAAGCTGTATTAATCAAAATTAATAAAAGAAAAATCAATCAAACTTACATTAGAAGCAATGTTTGTTGATCTAGTTACAATGTGCCAGTCGCTTGTCCCATTGACTTGTATTTTATCTAATCTCAAGATTTTGGAATATTACAGTGAAAAATGAGCCATGAGTTTTCATGCACTGTACTTCACTTTTAAGGTTAGGTTTATTTACACATAATTTACATGTAGAAAAACTCATTCTTTCTGTGTAGTTTGATGATTTTTTACAAATGTATACAATTCTATAATTACTTCATTAAGAAAGAACATTTCCATTACCTTCAAAAGATTTCTCCTCATTACCCTTTGCAGATAATCTCCTCCTATCCCCCTCAGTCTCTGGATACCATTAATCTCATTTGTGTTTCTATAGTTTTACCTTTTCCTGAGTGTCAATAGATCACAGAGTGTCTATAATAGCACTCTGTATGTCTGGCTTCTCTCTGTGTGTATATGCTTTTGACATACAGCTGTATTGTTGCATGTATTGAGAGTTTGTTTCTTTTCATTACTGAGTAGCATTAATTTAAATGAATGTACAATAATTTATCTCCTCTGGAAATAAATTCTATTGGCTTTTGAATTTTTAAAAAGTATTCCTTTCATTTTTGGAAACATATTTTGCTGGTTTGCTGTCTTCATTGATGGATTTATTTATCCTTTTAGCACTTTACAGGTGTCATTTCATTGTCTTCTGGCTTGCATAGTTTCTGGTGGAAAATATGCTATAACTTTTATCTTTGTTCCTATTTATACAATGTTTCCTTTCAAATTAGCTCTTTATTTATTTAATTTTAGCAATTTTATTATAATGTGTCTAGGTGCTTTTGTTTACTTGTTTGTATACTTTTAAAACTCCTGCTTGTAATTCTCTGAGCTTCTTGGATCTCTGGTTTCCTGTTTTTAGTTAAATTCTGAAATTTACCCTACATTACGTTCGCTAACATTTTTTTTTTCCATTCTCTCCTTTACTCTATGAATCAAAGTGCACACATTAGGACATTTGATATTATCTCACAGCTCCTTTATTCTCTGCTCAGTATTTTAAAAAAATTTTCTTTGTGTTTAATTTTGGATAATTTATATCAACCTACCTTTAAGTTCACAAATTTCTTCTTCAGATATGTCAAGCCCATTGAAGTAATTCTTCAGTTTCAATTTCATGGTTTATTAATGTTGTTGGTTTAAATTTCAGGAATTTTTATTTGAGTCATTTGACTAGTCTTCATCTTTCTGTTAAAATTCTCTGTCCGTGTATGCTATTCACCTTGATCACAGTATTCTTTAACATGTTAAATCACAGTGATTATAAAGTTCCTGACTGACAGTTTCAACATCTGACTAATTGCTCAAATTGCTTCTAGTGATTTTTTTATTTCTGGAAAGTGGTCTTGTTTTTTCTTGCTATTTTGTTTGTCTTGTAATTTTTGAATGAATGCTGAACATTGTGAATTGAACAGTTGAGTCTGAGGTGAAGAGCATTTGTAGCTGGAAATGAGTACTACTCTTCTCTTAGGAGGATAGTGAATAATTGAGTTGTGTTTGGGTTTTTCTTTTGATATCATTAGCCACATCGCAACCAGTCTTCTAATTCCTTCAATGGTAGGCTGCCTGAACCATGTGATAAGAGTGAAGCCTGGCATATCAGAGCATTCTCTCAATTTTTTTCTGCTCCTTCTCACTTTCCAGAATCTACCTCATGACTGTGCCAAATAGAGGGAGGGTCTCTCTCTCTCTCTCTCTTCACACTCTTTCCTCTCTAACAGTGGTAGACTGGTATTGTTTTTTACTCAGTGTTAGCTTATGGTGGAGGCAGGGTGTGGATTTTTGGTTCTTCTGGTACAGACTCAGTCTCAGATAACACCTGCATGCCAGGGTGTTGGGAATGGGGCCTTGCTATTTTTCTCTCTCCTCCCAAGACAGCTATATTCAAATTTGTATCTTGGAGGACCTTAAACAGGAGAGATACTTTTGTCCTTGCCTGTCTGCAGCAATAACATACCTCTGCTTTATATTGGCACTATACCCTAACCCTTATAGGTTCACATGTCCCTCCCCCTAGGGAAAAACAACTTTGATTCTTTCACTGTCCTCAAAACAGTGATCTTTGCTTGGTTCTTGGTGTTAGGACACAGGGTTTACTAACACTTTTTCAGAGGCTGATGAGTTTTTCTTTTACATAAAGCATTGGATCTCTGCCTGGGACCTGGGGACAAGGCAGTTTGCTGTTCCTCCCTCTGGAACTTAAAGCTTCTTTTTCCTTCTTAGAGAGAAAGGTCTAGGGAAGTGGACTATATTTTGAGGCTGTTCCACCTCCATCATGCCTTTAGCA
Source organism: Lepilemur ruficaudatus (assembly GCA_963574885.1). Classification (NCBI taxonomy): domain Eukaryota; kingdom Metazoa; phylum Chordata; class Mammalia; order Primates; family Lepilemuridae; genus Lepilemur; species Lepilemur ruficaudatus. Next base: position 20,588 of record CAUYRT010080046.1, on the reverse strand, counting down.
CTTAGAAAATAGATTGCAACAGTATAACAAAGGATGTTCATTGTGCTATAAAAAGGAAAATTGATGATTAAAAAAGTTTGGGATACACTGGGTTAAATACAAGTTAATGCCTTGTTTCCTAGAGGACTTCTCCTGACTTTTAATATATTAATGTGCACTGTGGATTTGTAAGAGAAGAAAACTCTAACATTTTGCCATTGTAGATGGCCACCAAACTTCCTTCTTTCCGTCTTTCTTTCTTTTTTCCACAGCAAAGTATTCTATAGAACCCAATGTGGGAAATGCTGGTTTAGATATTTCTAATAAGACTGGCATTTAAAAATTGTTAAATAGTGTCTCATTTTCACAACTTTGATGTTGTTCTGTCTAATTCTTTATGGTCTAACTCTCCCTTAAGGAAATTAAAAAATGTGTTAAGGTAGCAAAATTTTAAAAAAGAATAGGAAACAAAGTGTTGACAATATAACTAATTTTACATTAACAAACTTTAGATGAAGTCTCTGAGATCTAATGGAAAATTTCAGGTCCTTCCTCCCCCCGCCACCCCACTGCATTATATTTATTTAGTAATATAAACCAAATTGCAAATAGGTCAAGTTAAATTTGGGCAGACACTCATATTTTGGCTTCTGTTGCTGAGATAATTTTTATTGATATCTTCCAAAGAACCCTTTGAAACCATCATCCATGTGCTCTAGACCAAACATCTGTGTTGCAAACTATATGACTGATAAAAAGGCAAAATAATCTTATGAAAAGATCACTTTGATATCTCAGTAATCTGTTTATTTTGGAGTGAGTTGAGATGATCTCGTTTTAGCTGCATAAGTAATATTCCACAATATTTTAAAATTTTCATTTTATCCTTTCATTCACTCATTAGTTCATTCACTTAATAATCAACTAAATACTTAAATTCACCACCAATTTGCAGAACTGATGAAATAAGGAAATTATCTAAGTCTATGCTTATTACTTAAGTCTATCCACTAAGAAGTGAAATGTTTATAAAGTTTATGACTCCTTTGAAATCTCCAAAGCCAATATATAGAAATCTCCAAAGCCAATATATATATATTATAAATGAGTATTGATCAAGCTTTTGTTTCTTTATTTACATTTTCCTCATGGTATGTGCTACTATAAAATACATTTTAAATAAATGTATGGTTGATTACCTGCAGCATACTCCACAAGTATACTTTCTTTGTATCTTAGTCACTTACATGTTTAGAGAAGTGTTTCAAAGAATAATTAATTTCATAATTAAAAGAGTTAATCATGGGAAGACAGTAAATTTGATTTTTAAACAATTTTAAAATGATAATTGATATTCACTATACTTGGCTTAATGCATTTTTTTCTTTTTTCTTTTGACCTACTCAGACATTTGCCTCAAACCGATATGCCACACCAGAAGGATCAATCACATAATTGATAGAAAGTTTATTTTCCATGGCAAAGTGTAATTGCATACCTCAAAATATATGGACTATTTTTTCTTTAGGAAAAGCAAATAAACTTGTTTTTGAAATTTTAATATTTACACCAAAAATTTGAATCACAAAATATTGTGCCAGTGTTCTAATTATCTTTCAACACAAGACTTAGTAGCATATTATTAAAGATTGCTCCATTGATATTTAATTCCTAAGTAACTGTTCAAACCAGACAAGATGTCAATAAGGCATATTATAAGGGCCTCCTAATTGAAACCTATTACTTCTATGTGAAAGTTTTAGAAGCAATAAAACCTCAGAAAATCAAGTTATCTAAAAAGTACCATTTAAATGTTGAGAAGTTTCCATTATTGTAGCTATTTGATTACTGTGAGTTAATAATACTCTGATAAACTGTTAGTATTGACACATTCAAAAAGTAAGCTGATTAAATCTACATCAAGCATGGCTGCCATCTTGTGGGGACAGGATATAATGTACTGAGGGGCCAATCTCAATAAAGTGCCCCTTTTGGGTTACAAGTCACCATTTGACCTCTATCAACTAGTTGCTTGATGTTTATTAATATTCACCTTCAAATGTCACATCGACATTCAGACAGAAGGGGTAGGTAACTAAAAGACCTATCAGTATATAGGAATCCCTGTTCCTAAAAGTTCAATATCTTGGCTGATATATGGACAGTGAAAAAGCTTTGAAATTCTAAGCTTTTCATTTGTTAACTTTAATAACAGATGAGTTTGATAAAGCACTTATATTTATCAAACATTCAAGTTGCAAATTAGGCTAGAATTTACATCTCATTGAGATAGAAGAGAAAATGACATAGCCCTTGACGGGCAACGTCACAGATTTAGGAACAATTTTAAAAATAAGGAAGGGATTATGGGCTTATTTTAGATGGAAGAAGGGAAGGAAGAGAGGAAGGAAAAAAAGAAGGAAGGAAGGGGGAAGGGAAGGAAGAATGGAAGGGGAGGAGACAGGGAAAGAGGGAAGGAGTTATCACTTATCACTAAGGATAAGATTTGTACTAATGTCATAGACAAAATGCTTTGACAAAGCAGTAAGTGGTCAGTGAGAAGTTGATCTGAAAAAAATAAGGACAAAGTATACCCAACATAAATTATGTTATACAGTATATTATATAGGCATATGTGATTTAATAATTTTTCAAAGCTTATTTAAAAACAGAAAAAAAGTTCGACTCTTCCAACAAATATCAGTACAACTTCAGAGACTCAATTTCCCTACCCTCTTCTAGAAAAGTAAAACATTGAATAACAGAGCCCCTGAAGTCCCACTGAGCTTTGAACTTCAATTTGCTAAGTGCAAAAGTTGACCTTTCAGTATCTCTACCAAAGAACATTTGTATTTTTCCCTCTGTAAATAAATGCCTCCATTATAATTTTGGAGTCATCCACCACAACTACCTGCATCTATAGATAATCAGTCATTGTACTTTTATAGCTTTTCCTTCATGCTCAGGTTAAGGTTGTACTGTACTTAGAATATTTTGTGTGGCTAGCCATATTTATGATATTAATGATATAATTATAGAGAATTAGAAATAATTATCAAAGTTTGGTATATTCCATTTTTTGATGATATCCTTTTAAAAGCTAACTCTTTTAAGTTTCAAGTAGGTCAACTTATAAATTCTTAGATTTTTTTTATACTAAAACAAAATAAAACTCATGAGTTGTTGCAATATTATTGAAGATTTCTTTAAAATTGGCTAATGTAAGTTGACTTACTGCCGTTATAAAAGGTAGGAGCTGAGTTTTAAATTTTAGGCATTGGTATTGTTAGCATTTTTGACATGAAAATGAAAGAATTAAATGATCCAAGAATTTTCATTACCTTGCTTTCTTTCCACAATTGTATATGATTGAAGGAGCCTGCACTTGCTCTTTCCCCACCAATGCAAATTAATATTTCTCCCAAATTCTGGTTTGCTATGAAAAAAAATATGTATTATAGTTTATATCTTAAAGCTGTTCAGATTATCCAGCATTTCTTCAAATTACTGAAAAATTCAATTCAATGCCTGAATGAAGAGACAGTCTCCATGTTGAAAGAATAAATTCACAAATCATGATTCACTTACATATTTATTATAAAAAGTTAATCATTTGTTATAAAACTTCAGTGAATGAGGCTATATTCTCCCCAAACTATGCCAGAATTATAGAAGGTTTGAATTGCACCACAGGGGGCCAAATGCATCAAACATTTCCATATGATAATGCTTAAATTAAAGCTAAGCAACCTCAATGAGACTAACAGCCTTTATTAAAAGGCTATTTAAAAAGCACAACCAGGTCAAGGATGGTGGCCTGTAATCCCAGCACTTTGGGAGCCCAAGGTGAGAGGATTGCTTGAGCTCAGGAGTTTCAGAGAGGCCTGGACAACATAGGGAGACCTCCACCTCTATAATTTAAAAATAAAAAAAAAATAGGTGGGCATGGTGGCAGGAACCTGTAGTCCCAGCTTCTCTGGAGGCTGAGGTGGAAAGATGGCTTGAGTTCAGGGTTACAGTGAGCTATCATTGTGCCACTGCAATCCAGCCTGGGTGACTCAGGGAAAGCCTCTTCCAGAAATAGAAAAAAAAAAAAAAAAGAAAAAAACACAACAAATGACTTTATTTATTTTCTTCTGGAACTTAAAATTTCTCTTAAAAATTATAAGTATTTGTACACAGCTAACTAAATATTGCAATATGTGATTTTCTAAAATTGTAGAATTAATTATATATGAAGTTAATATATTGTCAAAATGTGTTTAAACCATTAATTAGGACTCATTGGGTATAGAAATTATTTTTACAGTGAAAAGATTGTTATTCTTAAATTGAAAAATCAGTAAGCCAATGTCATACTTTAATTTTGCATTAACTTTCTTGGGTTACTTTTGGAAAACTACAACTCACGGTTCTATTATCTTTTGTGATTGGCAGGAGAGGTTCTTACACCTTTATGACTTTCTGTAATGTGCCACCCAGACTCATTTAAATGTCTGATTATTAGAACAGTGGTTCTGAGCTATGGCTGCTCATTAGAGTTACCTATAAAAGTTTTAGAATATATTATATAATAGAACAGGCCCCAAACCCCAGAGATTCTGATTAGATTAGCCGTAAGTGATCCTTTTGAAAAGCTTTCCAGATTATTTTAAAATAAAGCTACATTTGAAAACCACTAACTTGAAGGATTTGGGAATAATGAAAATGTCTTGCTCTTAGTACACTAAAACAGATTTCTAAGAGAAGAATAGTAGGAACAAGACTATAAAATATTTAGCCATCCTCAGGAAAGATACTTATTAAGCCAGGATTGGATTAATGTTTTGAAGTTCCTCCCAGTTCTCTGATTCTAAGATATTATAGTGTTCTTTCCATATTAAATGGTTCTTTCTCAATTTTTTTCTTGATAGAATATATAGTGACTCATCAATTTTTAAAATGTCCCTGTAAATAATATAATAGAAGCAAACTATAGGGAGATACATCCCTTCTTTAAACTCACTATCTGTTGATACAGATACAGTATCTGTATACTATAATAATGGAATAATCCATTAAATTGCATCAGAATTCTTCAAAAAGTAAAATGACATTAATGCCAACATTAATGTACTCAATGTCATTAGGCTGTACATACTAATGGGAAAAAAAGATAAAGGAATGATCAAAATTGAGAGGAATTAATCAGTGATAGCTTCTCAGAAGTACTGGTTGTTCCAGATTGAAAAGAAAGTGATGAAATTCAAGTCAACAGAGGGGTTCTTTGTAAAATGCTGAATTGAATAAAATGTGAATAAGCTATAGCATTCACTTTCAAGGCATTGATGATCTAATTCAGAAGTAGTCCTGCCTAATGGTAATACAAAGGTAGAGTGTGCTAAGAGAGCACAGGAGATGGATGGATTTATTCCATATTAAAGGATTGGACATCACTTCATGGGCAAAAAGAATCCGAACTAGCCCTTTAGGTGGTGAAGGAGAGTGGTTGGGAGCATGAGTATACACTTCCCAAACAGAAATATTAACAATATGGCAACACACCGTTTTTTGGAATGTTCGGGAAAAAATGTACAATATGAATGAAAAAGAGCATTTTGGAGAGGCGAGAATGTACAACTGTGTTTGGAGAAACAATCACCCAGTTTACCACGCTAGAGAGAAGGGCTCAAGTGAGAGAATACAAAGAAAAGAGGTTTGCCAAACTTGGAGTTAAGGCTCTTAAAGGTTGTTTTATAAGTTTGGCATCTATAACATCTCACATTCCCAAAAGATTCCAATTATAATTGAAACAATATTAGGCCATTTATATCTCACCTCGACTAGGTTGATTGTGTTAACAAATCTTCAGTGTGCAATGAGGCCAGATTGATATAAATTAATCTGTAGAAGAAAGGAAGTCACAAGGATCAGGATTGCGTATGAAGGAATAAGCTTGTAGAAAATCCTTCCACTGGAGACAGGGAGGCTGTCATTCAGCACTCTCTCAGCTCTTTCCATGGAAGAGCAACCCACTTCCTCATTCTGAATGTGTCTGCCTGGGTTATTAAGTTAGTCAATGAAATAGTTTGACCAAATATTTCAAAGGAGCATTTTTCATTTCTGTTTTATTTAATTATTCTATTTTTTTAATTTCAAGACCTCCATACTGGTAAAGAAGGATTTCTATCTATAGAAAGGATTTCAAGATCCTTTCTCTATCCTGATTGCCTAAAAAATACACTGGAGACGGAAAAAAGAAAAAAATCATTGTATAGAAGGTAATTAGCACGTTCTCTCCTTTTTATAACTTTATAATTGAAATCTCATTAAAAGCTTTCTAGGTCTCCTTTTCCCTAGGTGACCAAGTGTCCCTAATTTGTTTTAACCAATGTGACTAATTCCAGGCAAAGACGAGAAAAAGTCTGATACCTGTTGGAGAATAGCAAGGTTAAATAAGTGGGGTGGCTTTTTTAGGTTGCTTTTAACCTCGTAAAAGGGAAAAAAAGGGGGGGAGGGGGCTTCAGTGTCTTTTTTTTCTTACAGTCCTGCCTTTTTTCCTCTCTCAGTCCCGGTCGAAGATTCCAAGGGAAATGAGAGCACTATTTTGTTTCTCCCTCGTATTGCAGATAGGGGGAGGAGGCGGTTATTAGAGAGGAGCTCTTCCTCTCTCGGTTTCCCCCTCTCTCCGCCTGACAGCACCGCTCTCTCGCGGGCTCGCTCCTTCTCCTAGGTGATCCATTTCTAGGCAACGCGGGGCCGTGGTGCTGAAGCTGCCAGGCTCGCCCCCTGCTTCCCGCATCCCGGCAGGCGAACCGCTTCCAAAGCATCCTGCAGCCCGCGGCGGCTCCGCTCCTCCGGCCCGGCCCCGCCGCTCGCTCGCTCGCTCGCGCCCGGCGCAACTCCCCCGCCACCGCGCCCGAGCAGACCGCCTCCCCGGGCCCGCCTCGCGCAGAAAGGGAATTTTCTCTGCATTACTATCTGCATTACCTTGAAGTTCACTTTTTTTCTACCCCTCTCGGAGCGGGCTTTTCCCCCCTCCCTGCTGGAATCTGGCTGCTCCGCTTGGAATCTCCTAATCGTTCCCTTCCACTTAGGTTCCGGCGGCGAGGACAAGTGATTCTCCGCGGGCCGGAGGGGCGGGGGCGGGGGGTTCTCTCGGGTGGGGAGGGCGCGGGGAGGGGGCACATCCGGCGTGACGGGGGGAGTTGGAAGTTGCGGCGGCGCTGGGACCGGAGACCCGCGGCCCCGCGTAGCAATGGAGATGGACTGAGCTCCAGCCTCTCCCCCTGCCCGAGAGCAGCCGAGGCTGGATACATTTTTCAAAAGCCAAACTGCAAACAACTCTGGCGATGCCAAAATTCCCCTCCAAGTGACACGGCTTTGCGAAGGAGGTCTCCTCAGGCTGGGCTCTTTCTGTCATTCCCTCTGCCTTCCTCAGCGACGATAAAAGGCTTTGCTGTGGTAACAGGAATTTAGAAGAAAAAAAAAAAAACCTGCGCTAAACTCTATCGTGACCTTAAACTCTGCGGACTGGTTTTTAAAATACATATTGGAAGAAAAATCCATCCTCAGAGAGAATCGGCATAGGAGGACATGGAAGTTTTCCCCTTGCTCTTGGTTTTGTCCGTCTGGTGGCCTCGAACCTGGGACTCGGCGAATGCGGATTCGATCATTCACATAGGTAAGGAAGGGTTGGTGCTGCTCGTGGATACTTTTTTTATCGTTTTCCTTCGCAAATGTTCGCCCTCTGCCTTCCCCTCACCGCCCTCTGTGTGGCTTGCTGGAGGTGGCTGCAGTTCAGTGCCCCTTCCTCTACCCTTTCCCTCACACTTGTTCCGCTTTCTGGAAGGCTCTGCATGCTCGAGCCTTGCCTTGTGCTGTTGTTTCGCGGCGGATTCTGGAGTGTGGGCCGGCCGCGTGGGGGGTCTCGAGTTTACCTCAGTGTGCGTGTGTGCCGCGGAGTGCGGGGGGACTCTAAGCGTGTGGGGGGAAAGGAAGTTTAATTGACTCTACCTTCCATATTTTTCCCCGGATGTACATTTGCTCCATTAAAAAAAAAAAAAAAATCTGAGGGAACGGCCGAGCTGTCACCTGCGAGGCGAAGAGCACGGGGCTGGGGGCTGTGGGGCGGGGTGGGGGTGGGGAGCTCCCTGCGCATCGAACAGGTGGTTTTGCAACGTGAGGCGGCTGAGTTCGCCGCAGCGTAGTGCGACGGGGACGGGGTGCCGGAGGCGCCCCCAGTCTCTGTCTTTCTCTGTCTCCCCTTCACGTCCTCCTGTCTTTCTGGTCCTCGCGCGGAGTCGCTGAGACGGTGGCGGGAGGGGTTGGCGGTGTCACCGAGGGCTCGCAGCTGCGCGCCTCGCCGCCTCACAGTCGCCCGCGCGGCGGCGAAACTGGCCCCGGGGCGCTTGGGAGACGCGGGCGGCAGAGGCGCGCAGGCCGCTCTCAGGGCTGCCCTGCGGAGCAGCCGCCTCTCCTCGCCGTCTAGTCTGAGTTGCCGCGCAAGGCGGGGAGCGCGGCGCCGGGCTGCGCGGGGCCGCCGCGACTCCGGAGGCGACCGCCGAGCGGGCTCGGGGATGCTCGTGGCCCCACCTATTGGCAGCCGGGCGGGCCGAGGCCGGCCGCGGCGGGCGGGCGGGCGGGGGCGCGCGTCATTATCATGCACGGCGCCGGCGGCTCCGGGCTGCAACTCTTCTCGCTCGCTAATCCGAGAGAGGCGAGGGGAGACCGGCTCTGCGTGCAGCCTTTGCTGCGTTAATGCGACGATTTCCTTTTCGAAAATTCGCGTGCTCAGGCCAGCAAGGTTCGTTTGCTGGGCTGCAGAGAGGCCCCTTTTGGGGAATTTAGGACTTTTATCTGTCGGCAGGGCTCGGTGTTCTGCAAATCGAGGCGACAGATGGGTCACAGCTTCTCCCCTTTGCGTACCCCTGCCATTCGACCGCGCAACACTCTCTCTCTCTCCCCCCCTTCTCCCTCTCTCTCTTTCTCTCTCCTGGTCGGGGAACCTGCTGCAGGTGGCGGTTGTGCCCGCCCAAGCGACGGCCTTCTGTCTGGAGTGCGCGCCCACGGCGGCCAGCCCCCCAGCTCCAGGGGGCTCCCTCTCTTGGTCTCAGAGACTGTCTTTGTCAACATGTCTGCCGTTCTCCATCATTTATATCAGCGGAGCTGTGTACGTCTGTGTGCCAGGGGGAATGAGGTCAGGATTCAGAAAACTTAGCACTGTGCATCAACTAAACTAAGCACTAGACAGCTCGCCTGCTGGATCCCGTTTTGCCTGGAGGCTGACGTTGCCTGTGGGTTCAGAACTTTTCAGGGAGAAATTATGGCCTCATTGAGTGGTTCAGTCATGTTCTGATAGAGTTCGGAAATGAACTATGCTCCTCTTAAAGAAATGGCATGCATTTATGTCCAGTTGTAAAGGACTGAAGCAGGAATGCAGATAAATAATCATACTACCTTTATGTTCATTTTATGATTAGGGGTTTCTGACTTATGCGCCTCATCCCTCAGGAGGGAAGGTTTGTGGAAAAAAATGCTTATTTTATTGGTTATTCTGTGGTCTACACGATAAATACATTATTTACAAACATCTACAGCTCTTGCTGTCCTTTACCAGATGAATATTATTTTGCAGTATAGTCTGGGTATTTCAATATATAACTAGTATTTCAATATATAACACCTGTTATACATTTTTTTTCTTTGTATGCTGTTGTCTGTCAATGTGACGTGGTTTACTTATTCATAACCAGACTTTTTTAAAAAAAATAACTATGTACAAATTACAGATTTCTTTAGAAAGCTGGTTGTATGCAATGACTATGTGTGCCCTAGTAAAAGAAATGGTTACCTATGAGACGGTTTATTTGACTTGAATACAATTAGGACATTAGACAAGAGAATTAGCTTCCTTTATAGACTACCTAATATTGCCATGACGTTAGCAAATTGATTGTTTTGAAAGCTTCATCTTCTATAATATACTGAAAAATGTTAACTCCCAAATTAAAAAAAAAAACGATCAAAGCTAATTTGTATGTACTTCGGAAGTTAAAAGCCCCTCCTGCCTCTACCCCCACTCAGTAAGAGTATAATGAATTGAAAACTGAATGTCCATATTAAACTTGTAAAACACCAGTTAACATGAATTGAATCAGTTTACTTGGTTGGATAAGAAAACAATTAATTTTTTGGGGGGAGATGATTGCCTTCATTTGAATAGTTAATGTGAGAAATATGCTTATGGGGAGATGTATTAGTTCAGGACTAAAGGGATGAAAGTGATGAAACTGGAGGGAAAGGGAATATTTCAACTCTACAGATACAAGGAGATATGCAGAAATGAAAGGTTTTCCTAGCTTCAAGTGATGTGTTCAAGCAGAAAGTAGCTGCAATATGTAGTTCTGGCAAACTGGAAAGATAAAAAGACACTGCTCTAATAGGTTCTTTAAATATTGAGTCCTTTTGATATTGAACCAGATTATATGTATGAAAAATCTCTTCTTCCTTCTTGATTTCTCCTTGTTTTTACTTCATGCAGGTAGTTTAATAAAATCAATTACACATTTTAAACTCTAATATTTTATTAAACACTTTAGTTGAGGACAATGATGAGATATAATGGTTAAGCCATGATAAATGAAATGAAATGTATTTCTTTTAGTCAAAAAAGCATAATATTGCAATTTCTTTGAGTTTCTGTTAAATCATATTTTAAAGATATTTGATAATTACATATATTTGTTTAATACACATGAACACACCACATACACAAACATACAGTGTTTAGAAATGAATCACCTCCATAGTGATCTTCTTTGCCCCAATAGAAGATCTTTTGACATATAAAAACTATGCAGTTTTGAATTGTTTCTACTTTGAGCCTGTGCATTGATTAATTTCATCAGACCCACATTACTTGATTGCTTAGAAGTTTCCTAATGATCTGCATGCTGTAGGAAGAACCAAAAAGTCGTGAGTGGAATGACAATGATACTGTGTTTTATGAGGCTATTCAGAAGTCACTCTGATTTATGTAGCTAGAAAGCTCCAAAGTCTTTGAGATTAGCCACGCTGACTGCTATTTTCTTCATACATCAGTCATCCCACACTCTTTACTCCCTAAACACAACAGGAGTTTAGAGCAATGCTTTAATTAAGCAGCGATTAGGTGGCATTTCCAGTCAACTGCACAGTTTGTGTTTTGCTTCATATCTAATATGGAGGATCGCATGTTTTAACAGTTTAATATATGCTCATTTCTTTATCTGGTTTTTGTGCTTACAAAACAGAGTATAAATTAACTATCCTCAGTTATATATCTCTACAAGGGAACACTCAGTGTACTTATTCATATATTACACAAATCACTAGCATATTTTTGTTGTTATCATTCATAGTAAAATACCTTATGCCAACAGGGAGTAGGAAAGAAGCAGATGATACTTTATACTCGGGAATCATAATCATCAACTATGACATGTTTGAGAAGCCCAAGACAATCCCTAGAATATTTTCATCATGAGAATGTTCAAATTAAAGTACAAAATCAGGTGAATGAAAGGTATCAACACATTAAAAGACAGTAATAGATGGTAAGTTTAAAGCATCAGTTTTTCTTTACTTCTGTACTGAAGACTACTTTATCAAATATAGAATGTAAAAACATTCCCAGATGTATCATGCCTTCTAACTAAATATTTCTTTTTCAATTCTTCACGATTTGCGTTGGCTAATGATAGCCCCCAGGTGTCATCAAGGACTCTTTGCACTGTATAAGATATCTCAATGATTTTTTAAACCTTCTGCTACTTACAGTAAGTGTTTGCCCCCTAAGTTCTGGATAATAGGTAGCGTAAAATTCTAGAAAGTATTAAGAAGCGTGTTTAACAATTATTCTTTTCTGTATCATTAATATAGTTATTTGCAGTACAATTTGAGTGTGCATTAAGTTAGACAGTGTTATTAATCAAAGATATCAACTATGACATGACTAATAAGGCATTATACTAAGGACGTTTGCTTTCTATTCTAGGTGAAATATACATCTATTATTAATAAATATCTCTTATAATTTTAAAATCAAATATGAATAAAAATCGAGGGCATTAACTTTTGGTTTATCCAAAAACAGAAACCAGTTGCAATTGTTAGAAGCAATGGACAATGCATTTCATTCTATTTTGATCTTTAAGGCTAATTTTATCATACTGTAAATTTATCTTGAAGGAATGTCATAATTTTAAAGCTATGATTTTTAATGCAGAAGATTTTTTCTTCCTTCATCTACATGTATTACTTTATTTTCAAAAAATAAGGTATTACATTTCTATTGTATCATCATAGTATTTCAGATTATAGACAAAATATTGATGAGTAGCAATACTTAGTATTGTTACACAAATAATGTTTATTAGAAAATACATTTATGGCCTGTAAAGATATCTTTGCCGTTAGGTGTCACTACATTCTGAACTGTTCCTTTGTAGTCCTACTTGAAAATCATATGAAGTTTTTTTTAATTTTCACAGAAAAATGTAATTTAATGAGGTTTTTGATGCTGTGAGATACAGGTGGTTTTTATTTTCAAACCAGGAAAGTAAATATCCCTGTCTTATTATTCTTGTAAGAATTTGGTTCTAAGACTTATCATTGGTACTCTCTGAACAAATTTGATTGCTAGACCTAGTAATGTCAATTTTTTTCCTACAGATTTAAAATACAACAGAAATATATTTCTAGTACTTATTCTCTGTGAGAAAAACGAAACTACTGGGAAGGATAGAAGTATGCTTAATAGTGCTGGTGTAGACAGACATTAGTGAATAAAGTCGTTTGTTAAGCAGTTTCTGACTGGTTGTCCTGCTACCTATGGGACATCTAAGGTTCCAAACTGATTGATGTTTATGAGATGACATATACATAAGCAGACTTGTGGAAAAAAAATACATGGTAACAAAATACATAAGCAGACTTGTGAAAAAAAAATACATGGTAACATGAAAAAAAATACATGGTAAAATACATGGTAACAAATATATCTAAGAATAATGTCAACTGTTGAGTTTTATGAATGATCATATATGTTTTCAAGTAACTTTTGTCTGGTTAAGTTTTATGTATTGTATCAATCCCCTGCACAACCACACCTCCAACACTACCACTACAGCTAGGATTTGTTTGTCTGTGTGAAATCAATATCTGTTCTCACATAGTGATTTCTGTTTCTTTATTTTTTTAAAGAGGAACAATCTTCTTTCTAGTGTATCTTATTATAAGAATAATGGTGGATGAAACTTAGGTCAGTTTTTAATCTTACAATTTAGTTTTAACATGGACAAAAGTCACATGATTAGAGAATGCAACACTAAGTTAAATGAAGGAACAGGTTGTCTCATGTTAGACTTTGCCCTGTGCCAGTATTAATTAATAATTATTGTTTGGGATAATGTATTATTAAAATCTCAAAGTTTAATAATTGTATGGATATCTAAAGGATAAGAAAAATACTAAAATAATTCTGGGATTGATTATTAAGAATATCCACGGATTTGGGCTATTTAAATTTGTGAATTTTACCATTTGGGTGGGACACAAATTTCAGATGAATGTGAAAAACATAACAGGAATATTAGAACATAAAAAATGTATTCTGGATTAGAATTTAGAAGGTTTGGGACTAAATCCCAATTTTATAAATAGCTAATTGAGCCATATTGGAAAGTCATTTAATTTCTTTATGCCTCATTTTTGTCAACCCTAAAACAAGATTTAGGCTAATATTCATTTAAACTCTAAAATTACATAAACTAAAATTAAGAAAAATTCCTATTGTTTGAGGAATATCAGAAAGGAATGGGGAGAAGAGCTACAGTCAATTGTGGCTCATATAGCTATACTTAATAGGTAAGTTTAGAATGAATTTCAGAAAAGGAAATACAAGGGGAAATAAAGAGCATACAATCTTAATAACTAAAATTGAGGACCCCTTAAAATGAAGATTTTTTGGTGAAAATAAGAATAGTGCATCATATATTTGTTTAACAGATAGTCTAGGTAACTCCAGTATGTTACTGGGAGATGATGGTTTTATTTCTGTTTTGTTTTAGATTTTGTTGTTGTTCTGTCTAGTGTCAATACTAAGTTATTACATATACTGTTACTCTTATAGTACATCACAAAACTAGTGCTTACTAAAGCTAACTGGAGGGATGAATAACCTTACATTCTAACTAGTGCTGTCTACACTTGCCTTTGGAATTTGCAAACTAGGAGCACACCAGGAATATTAGCATATGTTTGATATCACTCAGAAAATATGGAGTACAAAAGAAACAACCAATTCATTGTGTTGGATTCCTGCTTCAAGTTTTTTCTTCTGTTACCCACTGTTGTTCACCAGGTGGTTATCAGTGTGAAGCTGAGGCTGGGTTGACCCACTGAAAGCTTCCTGAGTAGATAGAGGGAAGTCCCGAGGCTAACACCAGAAGCTAAGCACCAAAAGGCCTTCCTAAGTGTGTTAAAAATTCTTAAAGCACTTTATAGTCAAATCTTTTATTAACAAATATTTTTACTCATGAAAAAATTAATTATATTAAACTAGCAATTCTCGTGTTTTTTTCCTCAAACCAAAATAATTCAAAGTACTGTTTTAAACATAATCTTACTTTATTGCTGAGTACCTGATTTTTCCTAAATAACCTGAAATAAGATATTTGCTTCATTATCAAAATGATTATAATTATAGAAGTTAATATTCCTGAAACTAGAGGGTAATATAAGCATTGCTACCAATGTGCTACATGTGTGCTAACTGGAACATTTACTAAACATTTATTCTGAATCTACTCTGTATGAAGCACTGTTTTTAGTCCTTAGAATTAAAATGTGAACAAGCAAGCTATGTCTTTGCATTTAAAGAGCTGTTATTTTCATGTGAGAGGCAACCAGCTAAGAAAATATATGAATGATGTCAGATATTGATAAAAGCCATGAATTAACATAAGGAAATTGTGGGTGACAAGGTATGCTATCATTGGAGCAGAGACTTGATGCAAAGAAAGAGAGTGAACCATGTGGACATCTGATGAAGAAGGAGTTCAAGCAGAGGATGATGGCCCTGAGAGAAGGCACAAAGGAATCCACTTAATTTGTTTAAGAAACACCTTGAAAGCCAATTTGGGTATGATTTAGGAGCAAAGCAGGAAGTGGAGGTAAATGAGATCTGAGAGGTAACTAGGGCAGATTCTGCAGGGATTTCTAGATCACAGTAAGGCATTTAGATCTTCTAGATATATATGGGTTGAGATCAAGTGCATGATATGAGATAGTTCGTACTTTAGAAAGAGAACCTTCTCTGCTTAAGTGGACTGAATGGAGTAGAAATATAGTTTGATAATAGTGGATTGGACCAAATTGGTAGCTGAAATAAATGAGTAGTTGTCAGATTGTAGATATAATTTGAAGATAGAAGAAAAAGGATTTTCTGATAGATCAGTCAGGTAGGAGAAATCAAGAGGAAACAGAGAGAGGTCTCCAAGGTATTTTACCTGAGCAAATGAGTGAAATGTGTTACTGTTAACTAAAATTGGTAATATGGGGACCTGATCAAGTTTTAAGTAGAAATAAAACTTCAAATTTATTAAATTTTGCTTTTCTGTTAGAAGTCAAATTTGAGAGGTTAAGTTGGTAATTTATTATTATATAGGAGTCTCGAATTTACTGGTGAATTTTGGATTGGAGCACGTTATTTGGGGAATTCATAACTGTAAATACGGTTTCTAAAGCAGTGAGAGGGGAAGAAGTGTAGAGAGAGAATAGATCCAAGATTATACCATGGGACATTCTCAAATTTAGAGGCCAGGGAGAGAAGTGGATGCAGGAAGAAAGAAAGATGAGTGGCTTGTAAGTTAGAAAGAAATCCGGGAGTATGTGGTGTTCTGGAAGCCAAGTGAGGAAAGAATTCATTTCTAGAAGGAGAAGTGGGAAACCTCGTCAAATAGTATTTGTGAAAATTGACACTTGACTACTGGGTTTGGAAATATTGAGGGCAAAGGTGACAGTGACAAAGTGCTTTTAGTGGGCTGCAATTGACAAAATAATTATTAGAGAGGATTAAAGATTTAATGGGACATGAGGAATTCTATAAGTTTGCCCTTAAAAAAGTGATAGGCGAGGAATCACGAGGTAAAGGGGGAAATTTCTGTTTAAAGGTGGGAGGTGGTATATAGATAGTAATTTTTAAAAGATTCATCATAAGAGAATTTAATCAGTAAGAAAGGATTTAAAACAAAACACCCCTTTTTTCTTTAAACTAATTTGCTTTCTGAGTTTGGATAGCCAATGTTCAAATACCAAGGAAACCTTTTTTTTTTTTTGTAATCTTTCCTCAAGTGATACTGGGCCAAAGCCACTAGAATTAACCTGAGAGAGAAGTTTAGATGTTCTTTCTGAAAAATATGCTATTAATTGTTTTACCTCTCTTGCATCTTTTCTTCATTTGGTTTCCCAGATTATACTCAAATTTAATAGAAATTTCTTACCTGAAATTATGAGTGCATTTCACCTTAAGTAATATTGATATAACATTAAAATATAATAAATACTTGATCTTTTAGTAACATACTAATTTTAAGAACACATAACATTTCTGCATGGTAAGTGGTATTAAAGTAGCATAAAATCCTTTTGTTATAATAGACACGTTTGAATTGATTGTCATTTTTCTCTGAGTAAATTCTGTTACCCATTTCCTTAGCTTAAAAAAATCACTTTGGAAACTTTTTTTTTTAAAAAAAGACAATATATATATATATTGAGGATCACTAATTCAAAAATCTAAAATTCAAACTTCAAAATTTGAAACTTTTAATACAAACATGACCCCACAAGTGGACAATTCCACACCTGACTTCATGTGATGGGTGCAAAAATTATTATAAATATTGTATAAAATTACTTTCAGGATATGTGTATAAGGTATATAAAATTATATACATTAATTTTATGTTTAGAGTTGGGTCCTATGCCCAAGATGTCTTACTACATATTTATAAAATATTTCAAATTCTGAAAAAAATCTGAAATCCAAAATACTTCTGGTCCCAAGCATTTTAGATAAGGTATACTAAGCCTGTAGTAATTACATAAGGCAATGTTTATCATTGCAGCATAGAAATTAAATAGATAAAAGAAGTTAAAATGATATTAATGTTTGGTGACACATTTAAGTATTTCCTTTTATGGATCTTTTACTTTTATTTGTGCTATACCATAACTCAGCGGTGTCCAACCTTTTGGTACCAGGGATCAGTTTCATGGAAGACAGTTTTTCCATGAACTGGGTAAAGGGATGGTTTTGGGATGATTCAAGCACCTTACATTTATTGTGCAGTCAAACCTCTCTGCTAATGATAATCTGTATTTGCAGCCGCTCCCCAGAGCTAGCATCACTGACTCAGGTCCACCTCAGATCATCAGGCATTAGGTTTTCATAAAGAGCATGGAGTCTAGATCCTTTGCATGTGCCGTTTACAGTAGGGTTTGCACTCTTATGAGAATCTAATGCTGCCGTTGATCTGATGAGAGGCAGAGCTCAGGGGTGATACAAGGGATAGGGAGAGGTTGTAAATACAGATGAAGCTTTGCTGCTCCACCATCACTTACCTCCTGCTGTGTGGCCTGGTTCCTAACAGGCCACAGACCAGTACTGGTCTGCTTAGGGTTTAGGGACCACAGATATAGCTCACAGATAGAAGTGAAAATGAGGAAAGGAAGTGTTCTAAATTTTCTAAGCTCAGAATTAAGCCTTTTGAAAATGGATCTTATTTCTTTCATTGGTCTGTTAATACACCCATAAGTTGTATTTTGCACCTAAAACAAGAATATCTATATTGAAATAAGAATGTCAATAGCGAGTGATTTTTTTTGTGTGTGTTTTTGTCATTTCCAATGTTATCCCCTCTATAAAACCTTTGTCTTACAGAAACAATGTGATATGAATTGCTATTTCTGCTTAGTTGTATCTATTAATTGATATATAAAGATGGGATATATGAACAGTGACAGGATAAGAGTCTTGTGGTTTGGGAACAGCAATGACTGACAAAAAAAAAGTAAATAGTGTTATGGCTGAAGCCAAGGAACATCATTAATGAAGTATAGAACATCAAATGATATTTTCAATTTACTAGTTCATAGCTTCCTGGAGTGGTGAAATGTAATCATTTGAAGGAAATGATGATTAGCATTTTAAAATTCAAACTTAAGTTGGAATAAGCACCTAAAATTGGGGAAGTGCTTAGTATACTTAACCTCAACGTCATTAAAATGTCATGGTCTATTGGCAATGCATTGTGCATTGGTTTATTATCTTAAAAGCCAAAGGCTAGGGGATATATTAGGAACCACAGTAAGACAAGAGAGAGTCGGTCCTGTTGTACTGTTGCATGCAGTATAAGGTGAATTAAAATCTAGAAGACTGATTCTTCTTTTTGTTAATCTCCTTAATCTGACAAGAGACAAAATTGTGTTAGTGGCGTAGTGGCAATTGCTATCTTACTAGTTAAGAGTCCACATCTTCTTTGCTGCTTCTGTGAATGGCAATAACAGGAAACCACTGAATTTTCTTTTTAGATATACCAGCAACTCTCAGCATAGCCAAAAGGAGGCATGGCCTGTATGAGAACCATTAAACATTTCTTCTTAACAAAATTATTTTTCAAGTTTTAGCACCTCATTAATGTGGGTGATGCCTAATGCCCAAACTTGAGAGAGATTGCTCTTCTGTTCCCTGGCTGTGTAGTTGTGGTGAGTTTTGGACATTTTCTATAATTCATTAATTTCAAATGGAGAAATTATGATCTAAATCCTCATATTCTATTTGCAGAACATATAGTTTTAGGGTTACCTGGAAACCATAACATATGACACTTTGAGACATTCACCAAATGTTTTAGACCTACTGAAATATAAAAGTATTCAAATGAAACCTGTCTCTTATGCTTTAAGGACTTGTAGGTATATCTACCTTCTGAGAAAATATTGTAATATTAGGAAGCTAAATGTAGAGCAGTTCAGGGCTCCCAGCCAAATGACTGTGGTATACTATGCCACTGGAGACTGTGATAATTTAATAAATACCATCTTTATGGTAGCCTGAAGGTGTCATAAAAAAACATATAGTTCAGAAAAAAACTTATAAATGGCATGAAGAGATTATCACTTCCAAATGGTTTTTATTTATAATAGAAATCTCTTTTCTCAGCTTTTTGATGGTTCACTGTATTGTACTTACAGGATACAGAGTTAATACAGTAATGCCAAAATCAGAGCTATGGGGAAATATCTACCGTTTGCCTTGTTTCCTCTTTTTTTCTTTTTTTTTTTTTATTCCATAGTAATAAGATGTCCTTATGCTGCAAGGACAAGTAATGGAGAAAGGGGTCTTAAGATCTAGTTATTTTGTAATTAATAAAACTAATAAGATCGTTTCTAGATTTAATGCAATATATTGGGTATTCCACTAAGCATGGTTTCTGGGGTATAGAGCAGTTAAATTACCTTGCCTTTTTTTCTCTCACTTTTGAAATTTATAGTACATTACTCTTTCATATTACTAACCTGTACTTTCTGATATTTGTATAAAACATCAATGAAAACGAATTTTATACTTTAGCAAACAAAAGGGAAAGATTACCACACAAAGGAAAATAAAGCAACGTTATTATTAAGAAAACATATTTATGCCAATTTTTAATTATGTAGGGGTAATTGAGAATAGGACAAACATTGAAAACTGAAAATAACAGTTCAAAAACTAACTGGCTCATACTTCTTTTTTTCTCCACAAGAGTTCTTGTTGTGGTTGATAAACGGTTAATAAATAGAAAAACTGGATGTTTTGATTCTTTCTTTTCATTTTTCCTCTCCACTCTTCAGTGGTAATACTAATGAGCAGTGAAATGGCCAAAAGCAAGGAAAAAGAAGCAAAGGGTTTTAGATAATCTATAAACCAGAAAATCATTCCCTGAATGCTCATATGCACAGGCTTGCCGAGAAGAAAAGAGTTTTATTTCCTCAAAATATTACCCAGATTCTGAAGATGGAACTTACTTTTGGCTGCTGAACTAGTAAGATGAGAAGGTTTTAGGTCACCAAAGAGGAATAAGCTGAATGACACAGACTGGGAGCAAAGTGAAGAATATTCTTATTAGGAAAAAAGTGCCCTTCAAGGGTAATACTGCTGACAACCAGGGCCCCAGTGATTAACTAAGTTACCTGTGTCATGTCTATGCCGTATTTTTAAAGAAGAAACCCATAGATTTCAGCTATGCTTCTTAAGTGCTTTAGGTAATTATATATACACTGTTGGATTGACATGCCTATCAATATACGTTATGTACTGAGCATCTACATTGAATATTCCCAAGTGTCCTCCTGCTGATGCTGTATTATAGACCATGAGGAAGAATTTGAATATTGCACTTTTAAGAAGGAACTGTGGGCCGGGCGCTGTGGCTCACGCCTGTAAGTAATCCTAGCACTTTGGGAGGCCGAGGCGGGTGGATTGCTCAAGGTCAGGAGTTCAAAACCAGCCTGAGTAAGAGCGAGACCCCGTCTCTACTAAA
>CAUYRT010080045.1:0-22503 GCA_963574885.1 Lepilemur ruficaudatus | reverse complement strand
GTTCCCAGCAGTTGGGGGGAAAGGGGAATGGGGAGTTATTATTTAATGGTCACAGAGTTTCAGTTTTGCAAGATGAAAAAAGTTCCGTGGACGGATGGTGCTGATGGTGACAGGAGAACGTGAGATGTACTCGATGCTACCGAACTATGCTCTTAAGGTGAAAATGTTACATTGTGTGCACTTTACCACAATTTTAAAAAAAACACCAGATACCCATTATTACAAATAACACATGGACAACAGGTTATTCATGGTGAAGCCTAAAACAATGAGGTTGGGGTTTAATTAGTACTAGTCTAAAAAACCAATTAAAAAAGAGTGATCTTAAAGTACTACTGTAAGTTTACATCATGACTAATCAAGCTTTCCGGTACTCAGAACCATGAATGCTTTAATGTATCCGTGAGTCCTTTAAAAAAAAAAAAAACGAAAGAAAGAAAGAAATCTACTCCGCTAACATTAAAAATCCCGTATTATTTCCAAACAAGATCCCCTTCCAGGTCAAATTCCTCACCACGAATATTAAAATGTCACCAGCTGACAACTCAGCTTATTCAGCCAGCGCGTCAGTCACCTCGTAAAAGTGAACAATGATTTGAAACAAGTCTTTCTTCAATGTACAAATCAGCTGCGGCTCTCGCCCCAGCGACATCATAGTAAAACACAGGCAGGGCCTGGGAGGCTCCCTCTACACAGCTCATGCTCCATCTGGGCAAATGCATCATTCTCAGTGTGAACGAAGCAATTCTGAGTTGCCCATTTAGTAATCTGCTTTTCTAATTATCCAGAAAACTGATAATTTCCAAATTAAATCTACTACCCAGAAATATACATGCCCCTCCCTTTACTTCCAGTCACGTTCCTAAAGAGCCAACTATAACTTACTCTTAAGTTCACTTGGGTCCATATTTAAAAGGTAGGTGACAAGTGATCTGCAAGATTTACTTTTTAGTTAAACTGTAAACTTCGCGTGTCATATGTGGTTCTACTTGCAACTAATTTGCGTTACATATCCCATACTTTCCATGTCTATGCATGTGCATGTAAGTAAGATATTCATCAATATTTCATGTATGAAAGACTTGTTTTCCCAATTGGAAGTAATATTTAGAACAGGAAATATGACTTTTATTTCTTTGCTCTACTTAGAAGTTGCTTGGGATTCCCACCCTGCCCTTTTGAGACAGGGTTTCTGTTGCCCAGGCTGGAGTGCAGTGGCATCATCCTAGCTCACTGCAATCTCAAGCTCCATGGCTCAAGCAATCCTGTGTCAGCTTCCAGAGTAGCTAGAACTACAGGTGCGCACGACCACGCCCAGCTAATTTTTCTGTTTTCTGTAAAGATGGGGTCTCACTATGTTGTTCATGCTGGCTGTGAACTCCTGGCCTTTCAAAGTCGCCTGGACTTTCAAAAGTGCTGGGATTACAGGTGTGAGCAACCACACCCAGCCTGGGATCCCCTTTTTTTATCAGGGTCTGTTGACATCAGGAGAAAAAAACTAGGTGATATAAGTAAAAAACAAATTGGTCTTTTGCTTGCTAGAAAGAGAGAGGTAAAATCCTAATCACTACTTTTATATGTTTGCCAGTGAACATGAAAATTCAGTCAATAAATAAAAGATAAAAATATACCTGAGCTCTACTATGGCTAAGGTAAAGAAGAGACACCAGATAAGGGGAAGAGAGGTGATAACGTGAAAATAATTATAATAATCCTGTGCAGCCCAAAACATAAGATGCGCACACTCAAGAAACTAATCAACCTCAGAGGACTAGGAAATAGGTATTTAAAATCTCATAAGGCAGAACCAGAATACCTAAACAATCTCGAAAAAAAAAAAAAAAACAAAGTGAGAGGACTCATGCTCCCCAATTTCAAAACTTACTACAAACCTACAGTAATCAAGACAGTGTGGTACTTCCATAAGGATGACCACATACAGAATGATGGAACAGAATTGAGAGTCCAGACATATACTGTCACATTTATGGTCAATTGATTTTGACAAGGGTGTCAAGGCAACCCAATGGGGAAAGAATAGTCTTTTCAATAAATCATTCTGGGACAACTGAACATCCACATGCAAAAGAATGACACTGGACCCCTACACTTCACACCATCTTCAAAACTCCAAACAGATCAAAGATCTAAATGTAAGAGCTAAAACTATAAAACTCTTAGAAGAAAACATGTGAAAATCCACATGACCTTGAGTTAGAGAATAGTTTCTCAGATATGACAACAAAAGCAACAAAAAATAAAGTGTATTACATCAAAATTTAAAAACTTTTTGTGTTTCATAGGACAAGAGAATGAAAACGTGTCCCACAAAATCAACAAAATATTTGCAAATCATCTATTTGATAGGGAGTGGTCTCCAGAATATAAAAAGAACTCTTACAAATCAGTAAAGACAAAATACTCAGTTTTTGAAATAAGGAAAGGATTTGACTAAAGATCTCTCCAAAGCTACACAAATGCCCAATAGGCACCTGAAAAGATACTCAACTTTTCTGATGGATTATTATCCATCAGAAAAATACAAATTGAAACCATGAGATACAACTTCACAGCCAGCAGGATGGCAGTAATCAAAAGAGGGACAACAACAAGTGTTGGCAGGATGTGGAGAAACTGGAACCTTAACGCATTGCTGGTAGGAACGTAACACAGCTCATTTGGAAAACAGTTCCTCAAAAGTTACTGGCAGAGGAACATGAATGGAAACACACGGAAAACAAGAACTGAAAAAAATAAAATGACTGACAACGCACTGCACTCTACCCCGGGCCACAGCACAAGACGCCGAGTGAGCCACTGCACCTGGCCATATAATGGAATGTTAATATTTAGCTATAAAAAATGAAGTATTGATTCATGCACAACATGGATAAACCCTGAATATGTTATGCCAAATGAAAGAAGCCAGATAGAGAAGTCCACATATTGTACAATTCCATTTATATGAAACCTCCAGAATCAGCGAATCCACAGACACAGGAAATAGATTAGTGGTTGCCAGGGGTTGGGAGAGGCAGGAATGGAGAGTGACCAGCTAATGGGTACAGGCCTTCTCTTTGGGGTGATAAAAATGCTCTGGAATTTCCAGAACATTTTGCATGATGATGATGGCCACACAACTCTGTGAATAACCCAAAACCATTGAATAGTGTACTTTAGGTATGTGAATTATTTTTAAAAAAAGAAAAAAGAAAAAGAAGAAAGAAAAAAAAACTTGGAAGGACTGACTCCACTATCTTCAACAGTCATAAAATATGGTTAGGGTCCTTCCAGAACTCTTCCAAACATTCACTACTCTGAAGATCCCAGGTCACCCAATTCTTACTTTCAATAACCTCACACTCTATCAAGAAAAGTAAGCCTTCCAGGGCTTTCTCATTATATAATTACCCTCTTCCTCCCATACTTCAGAAACTTTCCTCTCTGTTGGCTCTTTCTGCCCATAACAAGACTCAAACATCTAGAGTTAAAAAACAAAAAAAAGAAAAATGACCTGGTCCTAGCTACCTACACCTCTAGAGACCACTCTGTACCCTCTCACCTAGGGCTTCTAGAAAGAATGTTCCTGGAGACTCACTGCTTCCATACTGGCATGCCCACTTAAGCCCACTGCCAAAACCCAACACTAACTCATTCATTTCAGTGAAATTATCCCGAAAACTACCACTGACCATCATCACGCCAAATCCCGCGAACACACTTCAGCGCTAACCACAGTGCCATTCCCTGCATGGCTGCTGACCATTCATTCTTTGGCACACTTTTGCTCCCTGGCCGTCTACAACATTACTTTCACCTGATTCTCCTTAGGTCTCTCGGCCTCTGTCACCTCCTCCTCACAGAGGCCTCCGGGATCCATCCACCAGGTGCCCTGCAGACACCTAAAACCCAACAAGTATGCTGAGTTTCTTCCAGGCACACACCTACCTTATTCTCAGTGGTGGGCACAGTACCTGGCACGTGATACGCACTAACTAAATTCTGTTGAAAGCCCAAGAATAGAACCCATCACACCGCCACCCTTCAACTTGCTTCTCCCATACTGCTCACCTCAGCTAACACCAGCATCCACCCAGCCATCTACGTCAGAAACTCTGCGGTGGTTCTCCAAGCTCGGTGTTCCTCAAACGCCAACACAAACCACTGTGTGTGTAGTGTCCATTTGGACTCCTCCATGTCACCCTGTGGGACTCGGAGGGAAGGGGCACTGCTCATGCCTGCTGTGCCATTCTCAAATCCCACCCCCTTTTCTTCAATTCATAATTCACTGCTGTCATCATTGCATTATGTACATACTCTTTTTTTTCTTCTGAGACAGAGTCTTGCTCTGTCACCCAGGCTGGAGTGCACTGGTGCAATCAAAGCTCACTGCAGCCTTGAACTCCCGGGCTCAAGAGATCCTCCCACCTCAGCCTTCCGAGTAGCTGGGACTACAGGTGCGCACCACCACACCCAGCTTGTGTGTACATTCTAATAATGAACGCACCTGTGTGTCTCTTATTAGCAACAAGATTGAGCTCCTTCTGTCAAAGATCATGACTTATGCTTCTAGTGTAACCTGCACATCTTTGAAAACGCCGCAATCTCGGGACTGCGAGGTCCCTTTAAAGATCATCGTGTCCCAGGGAGCAGTAAAAGCACAGGCTCTGACAGCAGACAAAGTTGGTGAAATCTGGACTCCAAAATACGGGTTTTGTAATTCTGGGCATGTTAATTAACTTCTCTGAGATTCTGTTAACTAGAAATTCCACAACTACCTTTCAAACTTTGATTTCAAGAATGAAATAATGTACAAAAAGCACTAAATTCTGCAGCTCACAAATAGAAGGCTCTCAAAAGGTAGCTTTTTGTCCGCTTCAATCAGTACCGTTGAACTGAATGGACTAATGAATACATTTTCTAAAGGTCTCTACAGCTTCTGAAAGCCCAGCCCGGTAAAGCACGGATTCGCGTGGTGTGAACCAGTTAGTTTCACACACTTCCCCGATCTCAAAGCAACTGCTCAGTCTTTGCCAAGCTTTTTTAAAAACCATGCTCTGCCGACAACAAGGGGAACGTGACCAGCAGGCACAGATCACAGATCGATCAATCCATTTCCGCTCAATAACGCTCCAATCCACGCCCTTAACTATCAGATTTGTCAGTGGTTTTTTCCATCTTCAGAGCTCAGGGAGTGGAAAAGTTAGACAGTTTCTGTTTTACGGAGGCGAGGGGGTAAAACTGAACTCCGATGTAAACAAAATTGTATTTTATTTTATAAAACATGTACCTTCTTCTCAAAAGCCTTCGTCCCTACTGGTACAAACCCAAATTTCAGTCACCAGTTGACACTAGCAGCAAAACAATGTTGCAACAGATGCGTGTCTCATTCACCATTAGCATATCAAGCAGATGCCTGTAAAACAAGTATCTTCTGTTTTAGCGAATGCTGCCAGAAATTTCCATCCACAGTCATCCTTAGCTCTATCTCTGTCGGTGATCTCTCTGAGGCGGCTAAAGAATCCCAATGTCCCCAGGGTCCAAACCTGGGGCTAGGGCTAGGGTTAGGGTTAGGGTTAGGGTTCTCTTCTTCTGCCGGTTCACTTCCTAAGGATCACCTATGTCTCCACTGCCACCAGGGTCTTCTAAGCTTCCTCCCACTTCCTCAGTTCTCCTTTGGTTTTTTTTTGGTTTTTTTTTTGTTTTTTTTTTTGTTTTTTTTGAGTCAGGGCCTTGCTCTGTCACCCAGGCTGGAGTGCAGTCACGTCATCACAACTCACTGCAGCCTCCAACTCCTGGGCTCAAGCGATCCTCCTGCCTCAGCCTCCCAAGTAGCTGTGACTACAAGCACACGCCACCATGCCTTTTTTTTTTTATTTTTGTAGAAACAAGGTCTTGCACCATGTTGCTCAGGCTGCTCTTGAATTCCTGGCCTCAAGCGATCCTCCCGCCTCGGCCTCTCAAAGTCCTGAGCTTACAGGTGTGCGCCATCGCACTAGGCCTTGCCTTGCCTTTTGATTGACGACTGCTCACTTGCTCTGACCGGCTTCTTCACACTTCCTACCCACATGGCTGCGTTTGCACCACACACTTTAGGTCGTGCCCAGCTGTGCTGGGACTCAGTCATCTACCCGGGCCTCCAAGCTGGCCTTGAGATCTGGCAATCTTTCTCCTCCCTGTTTGTGTCCAAGACCCACACAAAGGTCTAAGAAGCTAAACGCAGACCAGGCGCCCTCAGCACCAATTCTGGCCGAGGCAGCATTCCGAACTCCCTGCGACTCACCCAGCCTTCCCACCCCATCCCTCTCCAGTCAACCGCACAGAGTCCCCCCTTGTGGCAGGCAGATCTCGGCTCTGCTGCCCAAACTTGCCTGGCTCCTTCTTGCCTCTGTGCCCTGCTCTGCTGCCACGCCCCCTCCTCAACGAGGCAATACCCGCCCTCCCCTCCCCAACCCACCCATTCAAATCACAAGCGTCCTCCCTGGAAGTCCCACCAAGCTCTGCCTGCTCGGTGAAGTCTTCACTCCTCCAAGTCCCTGTACTTCCCCGTCACAAGCCTGGCACTTAATAACTAGCAGGCTGCTGTCACTGTTCACCTTTTAATCTCCTCTCGCCACATTACAGTCATTTCCTCGTGAGCGTGAACCATAAAGCTCAGTAAGACACGGAACAGGGCAGCACTCGGCGACGCGAAGGAAGTTCTTACGAAATGAAATCTTCCTAACTAGAGCAATCCAGTTCATTTTTTCATGATCCTTTCTAGCTCTTGCCCGTTCCTGTATGCATTTTTATTAATACATAGTAATAATCGTAACAGCAGAATCAATTAGAGTCACACATACAGTTTTACACTCTGCTTTTTCCACCAACAGAGAAAACAAGTCTTCCTTGCTGGCAAAGGGCTTTGATCATCACCATTTTTAACAGCTGTGTAACAGTCCCTCCGTCGAGACGCCAGACTCCGATTTACCGAGGCACTGACCCCAGCAGACACTGTTACATACTTTGTCTTTCACTGCATCAGCTGCTGTAAAATGCAAAGTCAACTCATTTGAAACACCTGTTGAAATAAACTTATTGTCATTCTCCCTAACACCTAAAAGAATTCATTTCACTGTTTCTATCTCAATTTCTAGTGTCATTTTCTGTTTCCATCCTTGGGTGGGGAACCTGCGGCTTTAAGGCCACACGTGGTCTTCTAGATCCTTATGTGCGGCCTTTTGACTAAATCCAAACGTTACAGAACAAATCCTTTTATTAAAAGGGGTGTAGCCGAGAAAGATGAAGCTTTTCTTCCCTCCTTTAGTGCTTAAACAACAACAATCTTGAAATCAGAAGGCCGCAGGTTCCTTACCCCTGCGTGGTACTTGTTCTTACAGACTTAAACACGGGAAATCCCTTAGGAACGGCAATCAGATTCCATACTGTCCAAGCGAGACACCCGGCAGGCATTCAATAAATAAATGTTCACTTACCTATTAAATTTTTTTTTTAACTACCTAGAGTTATAAAACATCAAATTCCCAAGGAGAGTGTTGCTGAACTAACCCCGTCAATTACGCCTATAAAACTTCCAGCTCATTTAATGATGAGACTGGTTAATAATGTATGAATGGGTGTTTCCACTGTATTTGAAAGCACACAAGAGTCATCTGTTGAGTTATACAGTCTGAATGACAACATTAAAAGACAAACCATATCTGCAAATAGAACCGCAAGATGGCCTGACAAAAGGTTACCCCTCTTTCTTTATCTCAGATGCAAAGCTAGGTAGCTAAAGAAAAGCAGAACTAAATGTTGTATTATTAAAACTATGCAAAATTACAACATTAGCATGTGAATACAACTCTTGCTGT
This sequence comes from Lepilemur ruficaudatus, assembly GCA_963574885.1. Lineage (NCBI taxonomy): Eukaryota > Metazoa > Chordata > Mammalia > Primates > Lepilemuridae > Lepilemur > Lepilemur ruficaudatus. The sequence goes on along the minus strand of CAUYRT010080045.1, from coordinate 14,647 downwards.
ATTCCTGAATTAGGGCCTCACGCTTCACGTTCAAATAACTAAGTTTCCCAAACCCACATACGGTTAAGCAGAAAGACTAAAACGCTCTCACTTCCATAATAAATGTTAAATAATCAACCAACCACCTTAAGAATCTAAACACCTAAGCATAACCAGACAGTGAATCACGTGAAGAACTTAATGCTACACCAGAGGTTTCTGGAAATTTTCAAACCTTCCTCAAAAGATAGCTAATGTGATTCAAATACCAGAGTCTATCACCCATGCTCATCCTCATTTGTGAAGAGTGATTTGTAAGTTTGCTTCCTGCACCTACATGCTACGAGAGAAACGATTAGGGCAAAAGTTTATTATTTGTCATACTTATGATTACTTAATACATTAATTTTCCCAGAAGTAATAACTGTTTAAAGTAACATGATTCTTTTAAAAATTACTGAAAAGGAATTTGGTTTTGTTTTTAGCCTTTTTATACAAACTCTAGATACTAACGTTAAAAAAATCACTGACTTTAGAATTCCGCTACATTGGATTCCATAAGTAACTTTTATATTTAGGTAAACAACTACTTCATGACAAAATAGAAAAAGAACTAATTTTAACTATCTGTGGTAATTACTGAAAAAAGAAGTTCCTGTGTCAGGCAGTACAAGGCTAGGTAAGAGAGGGCGCTAAGTGAATTAAGGAGGCATTTCACCACAAAGAATGCACTTTTATTCCCAGGGTAATGGAATCTACGTGTAAACGTTAATTTTAAAATGAGTTCCACCCAAGGAACAGCTAACAACCATTCCACAGCTAAAATTATTATTCTGTGTACTCCTCTAAACTCTCACACTGACAATTATGAAATCTTATCAATGGCAATTTATTAATTTAAATAATTTAGGATAATTCCTCAGAAAAAAATGAAACCAATGGGGGAAAGGAGAAGAGATGAGGGACAGACTCTTAACATCTGAAACAAGTCTTTTTGTGATGGTTAGCCGCCTCTTGTTAGCACTGACATTTCCAAACTTTTTGTGAAAAGGAAATTCTAAGAATGTGCTGAAACCACCCTTTCAGAATCAATTCTCAGATAAGCTGTGTTTCATGTAGCTTGTTTTTTAAACCGCTGTGATAGTAAACTGGAAGTTAACTACAATAAAGATGGCCGAATATCTAAAAATTGATGCTTCTGAAAACTTTCAGAGTTCTAGGTTATTCCGCTTTGTCAGAGCACGGAACCAGTGAGGCGAAAACCGAGACTCAACCTTGCCCTAGTTGAAAACTTAAAAGCAATTAAATTCTTAAGGAAAAACTCACCTATCAGCCTTAAGCTGATTTAGCAGGAACAAAAGGGCAAACCCACTCCAACAGATGAGATAACTCCAAGAGAAGAGATAACCAACTTCCAACAGAAGGACGAACCAACCAAGTCTATGCCAACTAGTCGGTCTGCGTGCCTCAACATACACAAAAGACAGCCAAGAAAAAGGAAAGCAACCTGTAATTACTACACAAAATTAACACCACCTGATTTTGGACAAAAGTGAAAACAGCGTATAGAAAATGAATCTGGTATTTAAAAATGACTCTGATTAGTTAAGAATCTTATCAATTGCAAAGTCATCTCCTGGGACTCTAATAATGATCCCCATAATGCGACCTTGTATATAATGTGTGTTCAAATATATTATCTCATTTAAAGTAACCTGTCCAGCCCCGCTGCTAGTTAAATATCAACGCCAAGACCCAGCCCACCTCCTCTCCTGACTTGCAGCTGGGGCTCCCTCCAGGCCCTCTGACCGTCCACAGATGACTTACATGTACTCGGTTTATCGGCTTTCTCTACCCTCCCTGCAGACTTAATGTCAGAAAGATACAATTTCACAAGAATCTTGGCACTTAAACTATTTATTGTTGAGAGATGACGAATAGGACTTCAAGCAAAACCAAAAATTTCTCAACAGTCCAAAAAGGAAAAAAAAAAAAAAAAACACATCACTTTTGCCCAACCCCAAAGTATTTACGACTCTTCCAGACCGTCCAGGTTAAAGGGACAGAGAGCGACACGCCAGGATGAGGGGCTCCAGGGCTCTCTCGGGAGCAGCAAACCAAAGTCCCCGCCCGCCGCAGGCCACGAAAGTGCGGGGCTGCGGCGCCCGGACGTCCCGCGCGGGGCGGGGGCCGCGGTGACAGCTGCGGGGCGAGCGGCGGCGGGGACGCGGCGCGGGGGGCCGGGCGCCCTCCCGCACCGGCAGGGGGGCGAGGGGCGCGGGGCGGGGCGCCCGGCGGAAGGGCAGCGGGAAGGGCGCGGGCTGGGACGCGGCCGGCCGGGGGAGGGGCGTGCCCGCGCGGGGTGGCTGCGGGGGGGTGGGACGCGCGCCAGGTCCCGGGGCGCCCCCCGCCGCCGACCGCAGGGGCGGGGCCGGCCGGAACCCCCCACGGCGGCCGCGGGACGGGCGCGCCAGGCACCTGCCGCCTGCGCCGCGGCGGCCCGGGCGGGCTGGGCTCTCACCTCGTCGGTTCATCGGCCGGATCCGCACCGCCACTTTCACTTTGGAGTCCCCCATCCTGCGGACGCCGGGGCTCTCGCTCGGCTTCCGTCTGCCGCGGCCACCACCGGGCGACTCCTCGGGGCTGACCCGGCGGGACGGGACCGCGAGGGGCGGGGCAGGGGGCGGGGCCTGGTCAGGGGGCGGGGCTGCTGGGTGCTCCCGGCGCGCCGCGCTGCACGACGGGACTTGTAGTCCCTGTGGGCGGGGCCGGGGAGCCTCGGGGCGCGCTGTGCTGGCTGCAGCTGGTAGCCCGCGGTTGGGGCGTTTGTATTAATAAATGCTCGTTTCTTTCTGCGCCATGCTTACCCTCTCAGTTAGTATTGAGACGTGAGCCATCCATGAGCTGGGAACTCCCTGAAAACAGACAGTGGAATAGAGGGCGTTGGAGACCCCTATACCCTTTCATGTTCATTTCCTGCCAATTTCAGGGCTCGATGCCTGCCCAGGTGGTTCCCTCTGCCTGGATTGCCCTCCCTGCCTTGTTTGCTGAACTCGACCTTCCAGACAAGTTAAAAGTCACCTCCTTCTGGAACTGTGCATAAATTCAGTTTTTACCTCTATCCTTTGAGTCCCCCTCTTTTGGCACAAGACCTTGGCCAAGGAACCATCTGAGTTCAAATCCCACCTCAGCACTTCCCAGCCCTGTGACCAAGGGCAAGTTATTTGACCGCTCTGTGTTTACCTTTTCGTAGGTTAAACGGAGGCAATAATAAAGGCACATTTTAAAACAATAGGATTTACTTATTTGTGTAACCTAGCCTATAGTAGAGACCCGGTAAACATTCATTATTGCATGAATGAATGAAGCCACACTAAAATTAGCTCCCTGGCAGATATTGCTAACTGGAACCCCGTGGGCTAAATCCAGCCTGCAAACATGTTCTGTTTGGCCCAACTGTATCAGCCAGCACATAAAAATCAGATTAGCACACGCAGTACTGGGCTTACATTACATACTGGAAATAATTGGAATTAAACAGCATCACCCACCTTTTTAAGAGGCAGATATCCCAGCTCACCACAGCCCGGCTCCAGGCTGCTTTACCTCTCAGGCACCTGGACTCTGTGGGTCTGTGACTCCTGTTTAGAAATGTTAAAATGATAGTTCAGAATTCAAAACCGTTTTACAGATGGGTAAATCATAAAGCTGGCCAGACTTGCCCTTTCATCAACCATCCTCTTGCTGAAAGATAATCAACACAAGCACAGTTGTCAAAAAAGATTAAAAACACCTTTAAAAGGAAGGAAATTCTGACATCCTGCAACATGGATGAACCTTGAAGGCATTATGTTAAGTGACACAAATAAGCCAGACACAAAAGAACAAATACTGTATGACTCCACTTCGTGAGATACATAGTCAAATTCATAGAGACACAAAGTAGAGTGGTGGTTACCGGGGACTGGGAGGAAGAGGAATGGAGAGTTAGCATTTAATGGGTACAGAGTTTCAGCTTGGAAAGATAAAGATGTTCCTGAAATGGATGGTGGCGATGGTTGCACAACAATATGAATGTACTTAATGCCACTGAACTGTGCACTAAGAATGGTTAAGCCAGGCATGGTGGCTCACGCCTGTAATCCCAGCACTTTGGGAGGCCGAGGTGGGAGGATCGCTTAAAGCCAGGAGTTGAAGGTTGCACGAGCTATGATTGATGGCACCACTGCACTCCAGCCTGGGCAACAGATGGAGACCCCAATTCCAAAAAAAAAAGTGGTTAATATGGTAAATTTCATGCTATGTGTTTTTTACCACAATTTCATAAAAGGTTAAAAATAGAAAATGCTATCTTTTTTTTAAAAAGAAGATTTATTTCTTAGGGGCACCTCCTCTGAGCCTCAGGAGGTCCTTCTCAGCTAGAACAGCAGTAGGTTTAGCACAACAGGTCCTCTGATTTTCACAACCCAATAAAGTAAACAAGCAACATCAGGAGAACCAATTTGGGGTTGCTAGATCCTTAATTTTACCAAGTAAATTCTTTTTTGCTTGTTTGAAACAGTCTTGCTCTGTTGCCCAGGCTAGAGTACTGTGGCATCACCCTAACTTACAGCAACCTCAAACTCCTGGGAGCAAGCTATCCTCCTGCCTCAGCCTCCTGAGTAGCTGGGACTACAGGACCAAGCCACCACATCAGGCTTTTCCTATTTTATTTTTTTTTTCAGTTGTCCATCCAATTTTTTTTCTATTTTTAGTAGAGATGGAGGCTCTCATTCTTGCTCAGGCTGGTCTTGAACTCCTGACCTCAAGTGATCCTCCTGCCTCGGCCTCCCAGAGTGCTAGGATTACAGGTGTGAGCTTGTAATCCACACCCACCCTCATTTTAACAAGTAAATTCTTAGGGGTAAAAAATACACACAACAATTGCTATCTACGGTTCCTATCATTTCTTTCTTTTTTTTTTTAAGGGCATAATTTTATATTGAAATCCTTTGGCTTGAAAAATTGCACTTGCTAACCTTTTGCTGTTATTTAGGTTGAAGAAATGTTTGCCACGGCCGCAGGACTGATTCCCAACGGTGAGTACTCTTGTCTTAAACATCTTTCCCAATTCCCACCTCGCCGCACGCATTTGTATGGTAGCAATAAGGGTTTGGAATGTACCGAGATTCCATCGTATACTTTATGTCTCTTTTATAACCTGGTAAATTTTGTTTTTAAATGGCACGCCCTGATGCTAGCTTGATTCTATCTTTTTAAACAGAGGCAAAGCAGGCAGAAAAAGAGAAGGCCATGCGGTTTCTCTGGGAACATTGTATTGATGTTTAAATTTAAGATGAAACTTAAAAGGGGAGAAAGCACCTAAGGAACTCAAGAAAGGGGAGAACACCATAGGGAAGAAATGAGGACTTTCTCTAAAGTTCCCACATCATTTGAATTGTTCTGGAAATATTTGATTGGTAGGAAACAATAGTAGCTTCCCTAAGGACTCTAGAGAAAAACCCCCGTGGGCTGTTCCCCATTTGGAACCACGCTCACACTCATCTGACTTCTGCAGCGAAGGAGAAGAAAGCCCAAGCCTGAAAGTGCCTTTATCTTCCCGTGGAAGCCGTTCCCTGATAAGTGGGAGCGGAAGGCCTGAGGAGCGAGTCACAACCTGCAGCCGGGAGCGTCAGGGGCTTCCACGCCAAGGGAAGCCAGAGGACGCCGCATCAGCTCGCCCGGAGCTCACGCTCAGGCTCCGACAGGAGACGGGGAAAGTCCTGCTTCCTCCCTTACCAACGACTGGACTGGAGGAAAGAGAGAAACGGAACTAGGAAGTAAGGCATTCCTCTGCCCCTTTGTTTTGCAAAGCGCCTACCTAAGAAATCAACAAATACTTAGGGTGTAGACGCCCTAGCCAAGGCCTTATGGTAGATCTGTTGGATTTTGGCTGTGTGCATAAGGAGTTTCTCATTTTTTTTGCCCTCACATTTTGCAAATCTACTCATTCTAAGACTGATTTCTCGTTTACTTTCTGTCGCCTGGGGCCACCCACTCAGCAGTTTCTGATGGTCTCTGCCCAGGCTGAGGAAGGCATCACTTAATGACATGCATTGACATGCTTACCGCGTGCCAGACGCTGTCCTGAGCATTTCACGTGTATTACGTCATTATTGTCCCTATCTTACAGGTGGGGACGCTGAGCAAGTTCCTTGGGGCACACCCGTGCTGCTGTGGCTGATCTCCCACTCCGCGATCTCGCAGGATGGAAGGGCGCACGTGCAGACGGACTGTTCGGTTCACAGGACGTCGTCGGAAGATCTAATTTTCGCCATTCTGCTTTCCAAAATAGCTTCTAAAATCCTATTATTGTAAAAAAAAAAAAAAAATGGAAAGGGTGTACTAAGTTCTAATTTTTTGTCTTTAGAAAGGAGGGAATGAGCTAATCGCTTCCTCAAGGCAAACTCCTCCTCTCCGGCCTTGATCAGGATTTACCTGTTTGCCTCCGATGCGTTTGCCAGAGCGCTAAGTTCTCCCGGTTAGAGCCGTCTCTTAGCCCGCCTCCCCGGCTGCACTGCGAGGTCTTCGAGCACAGAGGAAGGGTATTTCTTTAGTTGTTGTATCTCCAGTACCTAGCACTTAGTAGGCATTCAACACGTTTCAGGGGCTGAAGATGTTAACAAAGCAGCGTCCTCATGACCTTGGGCAGATGACACGGCTTGCTCCAGTCACAGAGGTAATAAGTGGCAATGTTGGAACGCAAACACAAATTCGATCCCAAAAATCTGTGCTCTTTCCCCAAGGAGGCCGTCCCTACATGTCCATATTTTCCCTGTTCGCATGGTCCTCCCCCCATTGTGCATTCCCAGCAGAAGCCTAGGTCTCTCCAACAGCGATGGTCACCTTCTAGCTGTTACTTGTCCAGTGCTTGTCACGCGCCAGGCATTGTGCTCAGCACTTCACGTGCATGACCTCGTTTCATTGTCACAGCAATCCCACGGGTGGGTGCTGTTGTTACGGCCCTGGACATAGAGGAGGCTGAGACTTACCGAGGCCCGTGAACCTGCACATTGGCCTGGGTGAGGGAAGCCTGAATGCAAAGCCCTCGTCCCCCTGTGCGCCCCTGTCCGGGCAGTCAGACCATTACCACTACTCCCCTGCCTCTTCCTGTAGTACCTGGGGCTCTGCTGGGTCCCACAGCCTTCGGGATACTCCTCTGTCAACCCCTGCTGGCAGGGCCACACCCAGACTCTACCAAGATCTAAGGCTGCCCCACCTAGGAAAGGAAACGCAGTAACTTCCATCCACAACCACAACCTCACCCCTCCTGGCTCACTCTCCTACTCCCACGGACCAACACTCTGGCCTTAAGCCTCCCTTGCCTCAACTTACCCCTTTTCTCACACTCCGGCCCCCTCGCGGGGTCCGTTTTCTTACATCTCCAGCCTAAACCTCCCTCCTGACTGTGCCATCAACACCCCTCGTGCCCTGGGAACCCTGAAACCTAGGTCATCAGCCTCCCTTCTCCCAGGCCCCCACATCAGCCTGGAGCCCCGATGCAGAAGGTCACATGACCGTGCACACTGACCCCTGACAAATCTGTGGTGTCTGATCCCAGTGTGGCCTCAGTAGCACTTGAAACCCTCTTTGTGGCTCAGATCCTGCTGTCCCTCCAGGGGCCTCTGCCACAGTCCCCATTCTTTTCATGCCCCAACCCAAAACGGCCACCCCCCCTCCCAGATCACCCTGCTCCTATGTCCCTACAACAATCACGCTCTAAGGTGAAAACTCCCTAAACTCCCTGTGCCCGCAGCTTTATCCAGGACGGAATCCAGCACCGACCTCCCGCCGTGGCAGCGGCAGGTGTCTGTCTGCAGCTCAGGCTTAGGCCTCTCTTCCACTGCTGGCGTCCCTCCTGCAGGGCAGGGCCGTTGTTAGCCATTCCCTGTCCGGCCAGAGCAGCCTCTCCTTCTCCTTCTCCGTTAGCACCTTCTCGGCTGAGAATCTCCCACGGAATCTCCCATGGAAAAAACAGGAACAAATGCTTGAATTCAAAACATGGATAATTTCCCTCAACCCTGAGTCCACCAGGGTTGGACCAGCTCCCCCCACCTCCTCCAGAGCCAGATTCCTCCCAGAGAAAGTCTACACTCGCTGTCTTCCCTTCCTCACCTGTCGTTAGCCAACCAACCATGAATTCAATCCCTTTCACCTGCGCCGACCCCTTCAATAAAACCCTCTCAGCAAGGTGTACCCATGACCTTCCCATTGCAGACCCAGTGGGTGGCTTTCGGCCCTCACGTTTCTTGACTTCTCTGTGCTATTTGGTGCTATTGTCCTGCCCCTTCTCAGAGCTTTTGGTTGTCTTGGTTTCTGTGACATCACTCTGTTCCCCTTGTTTTAATTAGTTTATTAGTTTAGTCAACGAACTTCCCTACCATACGCTCGGATACTCTGTTAGGTGTGTGGGGTACAAAGATTAAAAAAAGATGTCTGGGCCAGGTGCGGTGGCTCACGCCTGTAATCCTAGCACTCTGGGAGGCCAAGGTGGGAGGATCGCTTGAGCTCAGGAGTTTGAGACCAGCCTGAGCAAGAGTGAAACCCCCGTCTCCACTAAAAATAGAAAAAGTAGCCGGGCATGATGGCACACACCTGCAGTCCCAGCTACTCGGGAGGCTGAGGCAGGAGGATCGCTTGAGCCCAGGAGTTTGAGGTTGCAGTGAGCTAGGCTGACACCACGGCACTCTAGCCTGGGAAGAAGAGTGAGACCCTGTCTTAAAAAAATAAATTAATTAAAAATAAATAAATAAAGATGTCTTGTCCTCAAGGACTAAGAGGCTTGGTCACATTTCTGGAAAGTTTGTAACTTCTTCAAGTTGTTTTGCTGCTCTTTGATTCTCAGTACCGGTTAGGAATCCCCCTTAAGGACAATGGCCTTGCACAAGAGGAGCTCAGCGGGCTTGGCCTGGGAGACAGCACGGGAGGCAAAGCCAAGGCTGCTCCATCCCACCCAGGAGCTCCAGGGCAGAGAAGGGAAGGAGAGGCAGCTTCGAGATGAAGCAGGCGGGAGAGAAAGAAGGCAAAAGAAAGAAACACTAGGCTGCATCAGAGATGCGCCTCAGAGGCAGAACAGGCAAAAGGCTCCTCTGAGTTCCCTGACCTCAAAAGCCACATCTCTCACCTCTGCCTGTCCCATCTTCGCAGCCAGCAGCTGTCACGTCAGCAGTCTGTGCTTTCAAGACCTCTTCATAACCCCTCCACAGAGACACCCAGGGTAGAGAGTATCCCTCCTTACTGGGCATGGGCTTCACTTTGTGATCCTGGGATTGAGATTCTCCTGCAAAGGTAAAGCCACAAGCTTGGATTTTAGGGGCGTTAGATGTTCAGAAGGGCCTTCTTGGGTGTTGGAGGTTAAAGATGTCCCAGAAATGAGTTGGGTAGGGCGGACCCAGGCAATGGCCACTTTCCCTGGGATCTCGTTGGGAATGAGCCAGAGTTTACAAGCCGCAGAAGGCAAGGTGTGTACCTTGCAAACGAGAGTACTTATGCATTTGTTTCCTTTTGGGTCTCCCTTTGTGTTTAGGGAACTGTCCTTGAATCTATGTTTATTTGACCTACATTAAAGGGAAGCAAAGGAAGGGACTTTCGTCTATTCGTGGGGCAGAGGTTTAAAGAGGAAGAAGTCTGACCTCTCGGGCCACCGTGGTGCAGGCGGTGGGGTCTGGGGAGAGACCGCAGCGAGGGTTGGAGCTGATGTGTAGATTGGAGATCACTGGTTCTGCCCGGGAGGGTCCTCTCTTCACGCCGATCCTACAGCTCTGGGTTTCCCTTTATTCTGGAAGGGGGCACCTCCTTACGCTCCCCCTCCCTCCCCAGTGGCTGCAGTCTCTACCTTCCCCCACCCTTGCTTTGGCTCTGGCCATCGAAATCCAACCATTTGACCCCGTTCTCTGCATGAAGCCACGCTCCACTGTCCCGCACACACCCATGTTTCCCTCCGGGAAACTTTTCTAGCTCTGTCCCCGACGAGCGTTTGGTTACAGGCCGACTTAAATAATGTATGTGGGCCTTGTCTTCTCCACTGAGACCAAGAGCTTCTCAAGAGCAGGGATAACGGCCTCCCTTCTTTGGGCCGCTCCGAGCGAGGCGCACGCAGCCGGCGCGACCAACACTCGCTGGCCGAATTGTGACGTTCATATTAAAAGGGCACAGAATTGGGAGAGCCAGGAGGAAGGGAAGGGCTTTGAGCTAATTATTTTGACAGATATTCTAGAGTGACAGGAAATTAGAGGAATTAAATAAGCGTAGGTAGTAGGGAGAAGATCCTTAGAAAGAAATTTAAGTCCCTGCTAATCTCCGACGAGCTGGAACTCTATTTCAGGCAGAAATTTTAAAACTCTCCCCAAACACACAGATTTCACACCAAACTCCCCCAGAGTGTTCGCTCTCTGGCCGAACATCAGCTGACGTTCCCCTTTGCTGAAAAGTGTCTCCAAAGAACAACATCAATAATGAATCTCTGATAGTCCTAGTTCATCTCCATAAATCATTCAGGGACAGAGGTCAGGAGAGAGGATGCTTTGGGTATTATTCAGAGCAGATTGTACAGTTCAGGCCCCATTAGTGAGCACAAAAGGACACCCATAAAATATTCATGGGCTGCGGGACAAACGCATCCACCGCTCCGGGGACCCACTTCCTCAGGGATTAGATTAGTCAGAGTAACCTGCGGTTGCACACGCCCTGAAACCCAGCGGTTTCCAGAGCCCGTCGACACATCTGATCTAGACTTTACAGGGATTTATTGAAACCACAGGACAAAGGTTGAGACGGGGGCAAGCTGTTTTGCCCTGTTTTGCTCCTAGTCGAAGGAGAAGCCACCAACCTTTTTCCCCTCAAGGACGATTTGGAGAAGCAGCAAAACCCTCCTCCAAGAAATATCAGAAGGAAAGAAATCTCGAAGATGGATGCCTAGTGAGGAATCCCTGCAGTCAAAACACTCTCCTCCCTTAATTCAGTATTGATATTTTTATCAAGTATAATTTGATCTAAACAGTATTTGATTGTATATGTAAGCAACGCAAGGAACTCGCCTGATCAGGAGTCACAGAGTGGGTATGACATACTCTACGTTTCCAGGCTAGAATTTGTTTGAAGATGATTGTGCAGCTAAAACGAAAGCAGATGACCATACAATTCCTACTCTGATACTACCTGGCAGGTGATTAGGAGCCTGTTTTTCCCAGAGATCACAGGTGGCAGCTGCAGGTGGGTGGGGGTGAGGCCTGAGCCTAGGACGGGAGGAAGAAGGACCAGTCGCCCCAGATGCAGATCTAGAAGGTGTCACTTAGGCGGGAAGGTGGGGCCGAATTGCTGACCCGGGAAGGAAGAGAAGGGCAGAGGAAATGGCCCAGCTACGATGGATGTCACGTGCTGTTACAATCTTCTGGCCACTGGGCGTGAAGCAGTTAAAGAGAAACCCGGGACAGCTGCAGCCAGGGTCTCTGTAACCGCCACACACAGGAAGTGTCATAAGGTTCATTTTTCTGTGTTTCAGCTGGGACCCAGTCTGGACTGTTCTACCCACTAGGAAGCCGGGAGTCACAAACCCTCCCAGTGCCACAGCATGACTCAGAGGCAGCTGAGCAAGACGGGGACTGAGGGGGACAGCTGCCGCCGGCACACACTTTCACATCTCCCGTGGGAGAAAAGCAAAACCTTAGACACAGAGAATGATGGAGCCATCTCGTTTACCAATATGAGCTCCAGGTAAATGAAAGGCGTAGGTATAAAAACTTGAAAAAACAAGAGAAAAATAAGTGACTATTTAGCTGATCTCAAGGAAAAGAAGAACCTAGTAATAAAAGTGACAGAACTGGGACACTTGCTCCAAGTCTACATAGGCAGAGTCAGGACCCTCACTCGGGTCTGCGGGACGCCAGAGCCTTACTCTTAACCCTGCAGGAAACTGCCTCGTTAAGGAAAAACTAAAAACAAGTATTTCAAAAAAACAAAGACTTCTGGCCAGGTGCAGTGGCTCATGCCTGTAACGAACACTTTGGGAGGCCAAGGCAGGAGGATCACCTCAGGCTAGGAGTTTGAGACCAGCCTGGACAACATAGTGAGACCCCATCTACAAAAAATAGACATATTAGCTGGGTGTGTTGGTGGTCACCTGTAGTCCCAGCTACCTGGGAGGCTGGGGCAGGAGGATCGCTTGAGCCCAGGAGTTTGCGGTGAGCTATGATCGTGCCACTGCACTCTAACCCAGGCGACAGAGCGACCCTGTCTCAAAAATCAAACAAAAAACTGTAGCCTAGGCAACAGAGTGAGACCCTGTCTCAAACAAACAACCCCCACCCCCCCGAAACCAAATCACACACCCCTCTTTAGTAACGTGGTGTACAAGATATGCAGGATGTTAAGCAGGAAGGATCTTTTTTCATTGTCTTCAGTAAGAAACATAAAGCTGAACGGAATTTGTCAAAATTTACATTTGTCCTGTCTGCCAAATATGCAGACAGACAAGCAAGGTCCAGTTTGTACCAGGATACTGTATCAATAATCTTTGGTTTTCTGTTTACTGTAGTTTCATCAAAATCTTCCTAGAAATCAAGAGGATGATTTGAAATTCCATCTTTTGGTACAAAGTACCTAAGAAGTCAAGAGAACATTTTTTTTGTTTCTGGGGAGGAAAAAAAAACTTTCCCTCTTCTGTCTCGCGTTCAGTAACCAAGGCCTGCGAATTAAGCTGACGAAAGACAGATTGACAGGAGAAAAGATGACATTTTTACCTAATATTTACACGCGCAGGTGTTCACAGAAAAGCAGGGAGACTTAAAGAAGCAGTCAGACCTGGGGGCTTCTGTACCATTTTAACAAAGGAAAAGGGGTTTATAAATCACGGGGAAGTGACATCGAAACATACGTGGGAACTAAGAGAAGACAGGGGTTATTTAGTAGGGTCTGTTCTTGCAAACTGGTCCCCATGTGTCCTCCCCGTATCCAGTGATAAAAGCGCTATTCTCTCCCTGGTGCAGGGGCGTGGGACCCTTTCTAAGGGGACAGACATGCCCTATTTTTAGACAGGTAAGGGGAGGACAGAGAGCTCTTCCTGCGTCTGCTGTTTCTTAATGGCCTTCGGCTCAAAATAGTCAATGGGCCAACGGGGCGTATTTGGGGCTGGCGGATTCCGACCCCCATCATCACTGCTGCCCGTCACGTGGTGCGCTGGTGCGCTCTGGCAGGGTCAGCTCTGCCTTGCAAGAGGCCACCACATCTGTTATCACAATTTCCTCTTCTGTCCCCTCACAGGACACGGTAGTTGCAACTTCCGAACCGGGAAATGTAACTTTCCTCGGTTTCGTAGAGCAATGAAGGGAACTGTACGATAACACGTGTTCCCTAGCGTGGTACACGCAAGCTAATTCAGTGGCCACCACTGGAGAATTTGGTGTCTTTTGAAGAAACAAAAAACTTCTGATTGATCAAGAAATACTTGCCTCTCTCATCCCGGGTCAGTCTCCGCCGTATCCAACATCAGATTATTTTCTCTACCTGTGCGGTTTTCTCCATTTTGGTTATTTGCCTCCCTAATTGTGTCCCTGTGTCCTCTGTCATTAAAATAACACAGCTGCTTAGCCTTTTTTTTTTTTTTTTGAGACAGAGTGTCACTCTGTCATCTGGGCTAGAGTGCAGTGGCATCATCATAGCTCACTGCAGCCTCAAACTCCTGGGCTGGAGCAATCCTCCTGCCTCAGCCTCCAGAGTAGCTGGGACTACAGGCTTATGTCTCCACACCCAGCTAATTTTTCTTTTTTGTGTAGAGACGGGGTCTCGCTCTTGCTCAGGCTGGTCTCAAACTCCTGACCTCAAGTGATCCTCCCGCCTCGGCCTCCCAGAGTGCTAGGATTCCAGGCGTGACCCACTGCACCCGGCCTTAGCCTTCTTTTTCAGTGACAACTGGGTCATGGCTGGCATTGGCATTGTAATCTGAACTCTTAGAAAACATGCGCATGACATTCACAGGGTTAAAAATTAAACTAGTACTATCTCAATGCAAACAAAGCACGACGGCTGGTCTACAGCAAAGGCAAAGGCAGACCGTCAATGCTCAGGGTCACAAGGCATGTGCGTTGCACACCGAGGTCTGTGTATCACGCTTCGTGAGTGCTCATCTGCCATTGTGAGCCCCAAATCATGGGAGCCAGCATCAGTGGTCAGTGACAGTCTGTACAATGACCATTTGACATTAAAAGCAGTGTTGCTTTCAGCCCCTGTTTTTTGGCCGCCATGTAAGTTTTACACCTGTGTCTCAATCTTCCACACCCATTGCTGAAAACCGGGACTGCTCATGCCCTGCAGAGGTGTCTCCTGGAGATAGGGACCTTTAAGCTGTAAAACCACGGGCACAGCCCCTGTGAAAAGGACAATTTCAGATCTTTCTGGCAGAAGTATATACATATATTGGCGAAACTTTTCTGGAGAACAACTTGGGTGTGGATTTCAAGAATCGTAAACATACTTATATCGTTAAGCCAGTAATTCCACTTCTAGGAAGTTTATCTTAAGGAAGTAACTAGAGACGTTCATAAATATTTATGATTATGGCAGGGCAAAGTGACTCATGCCTGTAATCCTAGCAACTTTGAGAGGCCGAGGTGTAATGATTGCTACAGGCCAGGAG